>VJMY01001151.1:0-18288 GCA_009869795.1 Neelides sp. FZ-2019 | reverse complement strand
ATGGGGCGAAGGAATAGCGCATACTTCAGGCGACATTCAATTTGAATGAGGTTAGGTTAGATTTAAAGTTTCAATACGCCCCGTGTCGGGTAAAATGTGTCGGGTATTTGGTAGCCACCCAATCGACACCCCAACCGATTGTGTTATATAGATTCTTTCGGAATCTATTTTATTCCATTAGAAATATTTTAATCTAAAATCTTATTAAACTTTTAGCATAGCCGTAAATTATTTCATTTGTATATGTTTGTAATTTTATAATGTAATATGATATATAGATTGTGAACTAAATTATTTGTTTTCTCACTTAATCATTAAATATTACATATAAGTACAGAACAATATATTTTATTTAAACGTTGATTTAATTAATTTTATTAGTTACTAAAATAGCCTTTTGTTTTATTATTAGCAAACGGTAAAAAGTAGTTTGTCAAGGTTTAACAATGGTCTCATATAAACGTATATTTGCTCATCAACTTTTAAATATCATAATTTCATGAGAGAATTAAGGTGCTCCTTTAAACAGGTTATTTAAACATAATATGTCGAGAGATTTTATTGTTATGTATTTGATAATTTTCAAATAATCAATGAACGATTAGCTAAGAAATGAATTAACAATAATAGTTATATTATACAAATGGAAAATATGCCATATCTCTAATTCGAGCTCGATTGTATCCACGTGCAAGTTTAAAATATCCGTCATCTCCCCAATCAGTCCCCCAGGAATTTTTAACAATCCAATATTTATCTTTTTTAATTGAACCATACCTAATCCAAATTTTTCATTAAAATTAAGTATTTTATCAACTTAAACAATATTTGTAATAATTAATATCACAAGCGTATTCTTATGTAAATATTTTTTGTTATTAATCATGACAAAATATTTATTTTGAGTCATACTTGTATTTATATATTTATATATGTCTCAGTTTTGTTTTGTATTTACCCAACAATAAGTACCGCATGCGGTGCTAGACATGCTGCCTCAGTATTTGAATTAGTTTCATTGTATATTCCTTTACCGTATCGCATAAATGATGTCGAAAGACAAATTCTAACTGAAACCTTGAGGAAAAATTTAAAAAAAATATTTTTATAATTAGTTAAAAATAATTCTATTGTTATGAACATAAAAAATCGTATTTATTAATTATAATTACTGGTCCCTTCAGTGCCACAGCAAATTCTATATCCTCTTCTGTCTCTACCCGATAAAAAATAGATGGTTTAGCAATAATATTAGAATTTGAATTTAGTTGGCATTGATTCACAGCTCCGTTTTCTCCACTTGTATAAGGGTAATCATTTTCAGATACAACACCGTCAATGGTCAAATTTTTAAAAGCCTCAGCTCTACAGGACCCATCACAACTTTGTTCCCAACAACTTTGAAATAAGTAAAAATATATGATTAAAAAACAATTATTGTATTGATACAAATATTTCATTATATATTACATAAATCAATTAGTTAAATAAGATTGAATTTATGCTTTACATTTAAAAGTAAACAATTATTTATAAAACAAAAAAATAATTATTAAGTATTATTACTTGGTTGGGGTTTTGTCCAGAGGGTAAAAGAGTCAATTGACCTGAAAATTGTTCAGAGTCTAAGGGGTCAAAGGATCAATTGACTTTTTGATTAGGTTAGGTTAGGTTAGGGGTCAAAGCTCAAGCCTAACCTAACTTAATCAATGATTCAATTGGCCCTTTGACCCCCTGGACTCTAAACAATATTCGGGTCAATTGACCCTCTGGACCTAGAAATATTCAGGATTGATCAGTTTTCTGCTCAATGATCGACACCCCAACCGTATTACTTGGCTTTATAAACAACCTCTTTAATTTTTGAATCAGAAATTATTTTACGTATTTACATTCATTGATAAAATATAATTAATAGATAAAATAGTTTATAAGTATATCCATAAGAACAATGTAGTTTTAATTGATCATTGTAATATAATAAAGTTAAATAAACAAAAATTATATATTTTTTACTCAATTAAGTTGTTGTGCACTGAAGCTTGTTAATTCGCTTATTTTTTTATGTATAAAAAAAATTGATTCTAAAGATCCAAGCTTATGATAATCAAAATTAAAATTAATTTTTATTTTTATAATTTATAATACATTAGATAATGAGTTTTAATATCAAAAGAGAAATTATTAGAATTTAAATGGATAATATAAATATTAATAATATTTTAAGTAAGCAATAATATAAAATTATTAAATTTTATAAATGCATTACTTAATATATTATTTAGAATAAAATAACTTACAACAGAAAAAGCCCAACATGATTCACAATCCCCTTGTTGTTTAACACTTGTTACGTAAGAAATTCCACCTCTATTCCTCCAATCAATTGATTCTGGAATTTTTATTGAGTGATCGAAGGGAAATGTTTTAAATTTATATTCATCCTGGAGACAATCTGCATGAGCTTTATATATTTGATCTAATTCATCATCGGTTTTGTCGCAATCAATATTAACTTCTATAATTCACATAAATAAAGTATATTTAATATATAAATCTTATTATTGTTAAATATTTTTATTAAAAAATTTGTATTGTTGTAGTGTAGTTTTTAAAATAACCTTTTTGATACGATTTTTCCTGCAAATTGAAATTTTCAACTTCTTTTAAATTGTTCGAAAAGATTAATTTCCGACTTTGTTCATCTTGATAAGTAGAATATTTCTTATTGTATTTTAACTATAATAAATTTCGTAATTCATGGTTAATTTTAATTAAAACCTAAAATAGATTTTTTTAAAGTAAATATTTATTTATACAAAATAATACCTTATATTGGGCCCAACTTTTATCAATATGTTCATTTTCATGATTTTTCGAACTTTTGTAATAAAAAATTGTAAAACATATGATAGCAATTATAAAAAAACAAACAATTCCACTGATTGTCCAAGCCTTACATGATCCCATGATAAAATCTTACTAAAGATTATAATGAAGTTATATTCTTTTATAATCGTCAAGAAAAAGAATTTTTAACTTTTCAAGTTAAATCTCTTAATAAAGCTTTTTCATACTTTAAAAGCGAGCATTGCTTGTAATTAATGACTCATCAACATAAATTCAATATTAATAATAATCTGTCTAGACGTATTATTCATTTATTTTTTTTATTATAACTTTATATTATGATAAGTTATTCTCCTTTCACCAACTCCTTTTGCCAACGTTAGAACTCTGATCCGGGAGTCACTGAAATGCTGAAAAGCGCTAAAAAAGTGCTGAAAAGTGCTGAAATGCTGAAAAGTGCTAAAATGCGGAAAAGTACGAAAGAGTGCAGACAAGTGCGAGCAACTGCGGACGGATACGCGCATTATACTCCATCACTTGAAAATGAAATTTAAAGCTCGCGGTTAAGTGCGGATGAGTGAGGACAAGTGGGGATGGATGAGCGCAATATATTTTATCACTTTAAAATGAAAATTAGAGCTCCCGAACGAGTGCGGACAAGTGAAGATGAATAAGCGCAATATATCCTATCACTTTAAAATGAAATTTAAAGCTAGCGGACGATTTCGGATATATATTATATTTATATTTGAACATAATTAATACATAATGAATAATAAATTTTTATATATAGATAAATACTATACTTATATTTTACTTAAATTACATAAAAAACTTTTATTCACATTGAACCCATTTATCACCAATTCGTTTGTTACAAGCCGGTTTATTAAAATCACTAATCCAATATTCGCATTTACTAAGAATAGTCCAAAATATTTCTTTTCTAAATTCAATTGGATCAATAGAAGTAAGAAGTGATAAGCCATTTACAATAGACTGAGTAATTTAAGATGAATACACCGCAATTTTGTGTACCATCAATGTTTTGTTCAAAAATTGATGTTTCTCGCCAATTAAAGTTTGTTATATTCTTAAAAAAAATTCCCATTTTTATTTCCACGTCCTTTTCACAGTCGTGTAAACCATAAGGATCAATAAAAGTTATATAATTTTTTATATTAATTTCAAACATTGTCCAATGATTTTCTTTTAAATTATAAGGAATTATAATGTGATCTAAGTTATTTGTATCAATATGACATGCTATTTGTCTTTGGAAAAAATTTTTATTAAAAATTGTTAACTCATGAAGCTCAAGAGTGAGATTAAGAAATACCACTATCCTATAAGTTACTTACAAAGCTTTGATACGTTGCATTACATTGTACGTTCGTTTTAATGAAGAATTAGTTTTAAATAAACACCAAGGCCAGACATAAAAAGCTCATGCATGGAGTTGTCAACATCTAACTTTCAAGGATAAAGAGTATTTTGATAAAAGATACTGCTTTATGTTCATCTATTTTTGCAACTCCTCTTTGTCGTTAGCCTTGGATCATTTTTCTCATTTGCTCGGCAAACAAATCATCTTAAACAATTTGATCTTCCGAAGTTGTTGCTTTATTTGGTTCATAATTTTTTCTCATTCTGATGTTATAATTCTTGAATAAAAATAATACTTTATTAAAAAAGCAGAATAGCAGCAGAAAACTATTCCAATTTACATCTCGGATCCTAAACTAAAATTTTTAATGATAGTTGAATTCAACAAAAAATAATATTTTTAATTTTTGAAATAATATAATTTATGAATAACTTACTCGTTGGAATAACAAACCATTTTATTCGACGAAGGAAAATATTTCTTAAGTTTTTCAAACGATTTTTGAGCTGCATTTCTCATATAAGTTGGATATAATTTACCAGATTTTTGATCAATCCCTTTAAATTTACGCTTTGGATCCAGTGAATAAGACTCCAAATGTTTAAAAAGCTTATTATAAACAAGTGCGCAAACTGAAATTGTAAGAATATCTTCTTTTGAGAGTATTAATGTGAGATCTGAAAATGACTAAAATATTTTCATTTGTATTTTCAAAAATAAATCATATTCGACAATAAATATCTACATTTAAATTTAATAAATATTTTTATGGTTGCGGTGTCGATCGTTGGGCAGAAAACGGGTCAATCCTTAGTTTTCTAAGTCCAGAGGGTCTATTTAATCGAATATCGTTTACAGTTCAGAGGGTTAAAGGGGCAATTGACCCGAAATAGGGTAAAAGAATCAATTGACCCGAATATTGAGGGTCAAAGGGTCAAGGGTAAGACTCCATAGAGTTTTGCTTCATATAGTTTTGCTACACTCTTTTGGATGGAGTCTCCATACACCAAATTATTTACATACGATCATATATCGCGACATTTAGATATAAATGTTTCAATGTCTCACAATGCCCACAAATCCTCAAATTCACTCCATGTATTTAAAAATGAGGCTCTATGATGCTCCAATGTTAATTTCCGTATCCTAAAAAATTACATTCCCTTCTCATTATATTCTTAAATAATAATATAATGGATAAATAAAAACACATCTCCAATTGTTAAACAATCAATTTATTAGGCATTCAAATTAAAAGATGGTAATTGAAAGTTAGAATCTGAAAGATTTTGACATTTAATATAATTTACACTTAATGAGGTATGTTTGCAAGAGCTCCATATTCAGTTGAAACTGATGGTGCTCCATATCCAAATCTATGAGAGGAACTTGAACTTCCACGAGATGAGATTAAATCTCCATGAACTCTTGAGGATCCTCTATAACCTCCGTTGACCTCTCCATGCTCAATAACAACAGGGGCTTTTCTTTGGACGCTTTCGCTGAACTTGACGTCCTTTGAAACTCTTCCTGGGATAACCCGAAGTTCAGTCTTTTGAGCTGGAATCAAATTCTCGCGCCGTTCATGATAATTATGGATGATTGGCTCGATGACCTTAGTCAAATGAATATTGTGTCGGTTAATTTTATTTTGGTGAACATTTTCTCTTTTGATGGTCGTGAGATGAACGTTGGTGGTGTGGATGTTGTGTTGATGGAGGTGATCCTTAAGAATCACTTTCTTGCGCTCGTGAGTATCATGAACCTGTTAAATTAAAACATAAATATAAATGATAAATCATTGTTAAATAATTTATTTAATAAATAAAATAATATTAATACAATTATATTTACATATTAAAATACTTAATGTAAATACACATTAATTAGTTTGTTTAATTTAATATTTTAATTGCTTAATATATATATTAAAAAAATTATTATTAATAGAATAAGAAAAACTAAATAACGTAAAAAAATTAAATAAACGTACCTTTTTCTCATGTCGGTTGTTGTCAATGACTCTTTGACGGTGAGTATTGGATTTACGATGTTTTACAACATGTCGATGATTCTCAATGATTTTAGGAGCAGATTCAAAAGCATCAGAAGAGGAATATCCACCATCAGAAACTCCATCTTCAATAGCATATCCACCATCAGAAACTCCATCTCCACTAGCATATCCACCAGACTCTCCGACAGTGGCATATCCGTCTGACACTCCGTCGCTTGAATAACTTTCATTTTCGAAATTTGTATAACCTCCTCCGTTTCCGCTACTTGAATATCCTCCATTGGAATATCCACGCTGACCAAAGCTACCGCTGCCAAAATGTCCTTGCAAAGGAACCTTAAATGAAATTAAAATATATTAAAAAAAATTTATATTATAAATCAGAATTTAAAAATTTAATTTACAAAGTTAAAATAAATAATAATTGAATTTTAAAAACATTTAATTTGTACTCACGGCATAATTAATTTGTTTGTTTAATTTAATATTTTAATTGCTTAATATATATATTAAAAAAATTATTATTAATAGAATAAGAAAAACTAAATAAATGTAACAAAATTAAATAAACGTACTTTTTGCTCATGTCGGTTGTTGTCAATGATTCTTTGACGGTGGGTATTGTACTTAGGATGTTTTACAATATCTCTATGGTACTCAATGTTTTTAGGAGAGGATTTAACAACACCAGAAGAGGAATATCCACCATCAGAAACTCCATCTTCACTAGCATATCCACCATCAAAAACTCCATCTCCACTAGCATATCCACCATCAGAAACTTCATCTACACTAGCATATCCACCATCAGAAGCTCCTTCTCCACTAACATATTCACCATCAGAAACTCCATCTCCAATAGCATATCCACCCTGCGAAACCCCATCTCCACTAGCATATCCTCCATCAGAAACTCCTCCACTAGAAAATCCACCATCAGAAGCTCCTTCTCCACTAGCATATCCACCTGACTCTCCGCCGTTGACATATCCGTCTGACACTCCGCCGCTTGAATAACTTCCATTTCCGAAATTTGTATAACCTCCTCCGTTTCCGAGACTTGAATATCCTCCATTGGAATATCCACGCTGACCAAAGCTACCGCTCCCAAAATGTCCTTGTGAGGGAACCTTAAATAGAAGTAAAATAAATTTAAAAATTAATATTATAAATCAGAATTTAAAAATTTAATTTACAAAGTTAAAATAAATAATAATTGAATTTTAAAAACATTTAATTTGTACTCACGGCATAATTAATTAGTTTGTTTAATTTAATATTTTAATTGCTTAATATATATATTAAAAAAATTATTATTAATAGAATAAGAAAAACTAAAACGTAACAAAATTAAACGTACCTTTTGCTCATGTCGGTTGTTGTCAATGACTCTTTGACGGTGGGTATTGAATTTAGGATGTTTTACAACATCTCGATGGTTCTCAATGATTTTAGAAGCGGATTCAACAAGAGCAGAAGAGGAATATCCACCATCAGAAACTCCATCTTCACTAGCATATCCACCATCAAAAACTCCATCTCCACTAGCATATCCATCATCAGAATCTCCTTCCCCACTAGTATATCCACCAGACTCTCCGACGGTGGCATATCCGTCTGACACTCCGCCGCTTGAATAACTTCCATTTCCGAAATTTGTATAACCTCCTCCGTTTCCTCTACTTGAATATCCTCCATTGGTATATCCACGCTGACCAAAGCTACGGCTGCCAAAATGTCCTTGCAAAGGAACCTTAAATGAAATTAAAATATATTAAAAAAATTTATATTATAAATCATAATTTAAATTTTAAGACATTTAATTTGTACTCACAGCATTTGCAACTCCTGCCATAGCTATCAGTAATAAAATCTTCATTTTTCTAAATTCTATGAAAATGAGAAAAATATTAAATTATTAAGTAAAATTTAAAAAATTAGATCTTATATATTGTTTCACAGGATTAAATTATTTATTATAATTAATATATTTTATATACCTATTGTATGATGGAATGATATGGAAGATTTTTCTTTGAATAATGAGCCCATTGATTTAAATTCCTTCTTTTATAGTGAGATTTGATTCAATTAATTTGACACATATTTAAAATTACATCAGATTAACATCATAACAGGTTTTAATATCAAAGGTATTGATTATACTCTAATGTGATGGATTATGATAGCGTGCAATAAAGGTAGACCTGTTATTTCAAGTGTAAATAAACATATTTCAAAAAATGCAACAGAGTGCATTTTGATAAAATAAATGCGTTTCGAAGCTTTGAGAAACCGAAAAAAACTTATACAAAAGTATTAATTATCAGAAAACTTTTCACAGTTATTATAATTACAATTTCGTTCTTACTCATTTTAATAATTATTTTCACAATTGAGGCAATTTTACAAAAAATTAATTATCATTAATATCATCATTGACTTTCTTCATATACATAATTTCATAAGTAATAGCAAGTAATGCATTTCTAATTTCCCTTACGTAAAATCTTCGACTACCAACACAAATTCCGATTATAATCTCAATTTGATAATGATGATAATGATTGAGCATTGAATTGTATTTATATGTGTTTGGAATGTAATCAATCCAATTCAATTCATTTGAAGCTTGAAGACTGTCAATGTTTAAAGAACCAGTTTATGACCTGCTAAAGATTATCATTCGTGTATTAATGCAACAATATTTGCAAGTTATAAAAGAAATATAACATTAAAATTTGCATGCATATTGGTATATATATACACCTACTATTTAAGTTGTGCTTGTCTATGTAAGTATGTAAGTACTATATATTTATATATCAATTAATTCCAAATAATTTCATTCTCATTGATCTAAGAGAAACCTTAGAGATCTCTTCACATATTTTTAGTTTATTTTCGAATATATTAATTCAAAGCAATGTGGATGATTCAAAGTATGATTCATATACTCCTAGGTATTTAATTGAACCTTTATTTATTAATGAAATTTACTCCCTAAGCAAATCCGGGAAAATAAAATTTTTGCAAGCTGGCATCCAATTCAGAAAACAAGGAATTTGTAAAAATTACTTAACAATATCTTTGGATTCAAAAACGAATTTTTTCAAGTGTTAAATTGAATTACAAAATTAATAATAATGGTTTAAAAAATTACCAACAACTTTTATTAAAATCAAATATTAATTGTTGCTTTGGGTGTATTGGGGTCTTACATTTCATTAGTTGCATAAGATTTTATTCTGAACTAGTTATTTAATATCTGATATAATGTAATATAATATAACATTATAATAAAATAAATATAATATAATAATTATATGTGCATGAATATGCAAAATTTTCGCTCATTGTTACAAAACTTATTGATCATTGAAAAAAATAATACTGGTAAACTGCTAATTCTACTTTTAAAGTTAGATTATTTCATTCTTGAATTTCAAGAATACATGACTAAGGGTGATAATGTACCATTATTCCTATCTCTTAAGCATTACCGTTTGAGCCCATGCATTAGCCCATTCCTATCCCAAATACACTAACCCTATGTGTTATTTTGTCTATCTCATAACAATTACGTCTGAACATATGCATTAACAATGCATATCTCAAATACACTACCGTTTAACACCGTGTATTAATATATGCAAAAACACAATACATTACCGTCTAACCCTATGAATTAATCTACGCACATACCTAATAAATTACCGAGAACTCCCATGAATTAAATTATCCCAATTCTGGAATTTTATTGAACTTTCGAAATTTCTTAAGTTTCGCGGGAAAAGAAACATTTTTGTCGTTTATTCATATGTTCATTAAATTGAATTTATACAAACACTTAATTGGAAACTTTATTTGAATTGAATGAATATTATTTCCTTTGTATAATCATTGCAATATCATGAGTTTTACAGAAAAAATGTATAATACACAATATCAATAAACATTAAAATCAATAACATCAATAACAATTAAAAAGAGGTTTGGTCTAGAAAGTGCAAGTCTTTTAACTTGACCAGGGACTCTTGATCCTGACTAAGTTGCCATTGCATGCCTTCCTGGGTGCAAGTTTTCCATTCTTCAAACCGTATGATCCAATTTGGATCGTCCTTTTTTGAGTCGTAATGAATTCAAAAAACCCTTCTCTGCTAAAAATTTTCGAATAGTATGCCTCTTCTAGTTGTTTATCGCTATGAAACATGTCATCAATTAGACGAGTGAATATTTCACTGGTTTGGAGAAGTTTCTTTGAACATTCAAATGCATTTTCAGGTCTCTTCAACAACTCTTTTTGTCATTACCCGTGTATTTTTCAAAATTAGCATCTGTCAACCAATTTCCTTTCCTCAAGGAATTGCAAAGGCGTGAGCACAATTTGAAGCGTAAACATTAAAATGATTGTCATCGCTTTCTGTGACTACATCCCATGTCTTGAACGAAATTGGTGATAGAAAATGTCTCTTTTTGATCATATTTACGTCCTTCTTTTTTAATATCTTCATCAACTGATTTAACAAAATAGGACCCAGTCCCAGGCTTAGTGGTTAATTTAATTTTATTCGGATTTTTTGGCCAATGGCTGATGTAACATTCATTCGAGAGTTGCATTGAAACGTGCCCAACTTCTAACGGGGAACCAAATTTTCAAACGTAAAACGTTAAATCCTAGAAATTTGTTTTAAATTTTAAAAAAAACTTAGAATAATATAAGAGTATAAAAGAGGTGACGAAACTAAGTATACGTGTAGATACGTAGTTTGAGGTGAGTAATCTCAGTAAGTGTCGGTCGGAATTTTTCTCCTTTATCAAGAGTAATTAGTATTGAACTTAATAGGTTAGTATTACGCAGTCGGAGGTATGTATACTATATACAAATTACGTATTAAAAATGCAATATTACTATCCTAATGGAAAAATATTTACAGATTGGAAATAAACCTCTAAGTTCGAGACTTTATTATTAATAGTTAGATTGATTTACTGATTATCCTAAATGTAAATACGCTTAATAGTAATATATAATTTTATAATATATAGTGACAAGATCGATGCATATTAACTAAATATGGCATTATATTTTTACAAAAAAATTCATTGATAATAAAGAAAAATCAAAATATAAAAATTAATAAGCAAATAAATCAAATTAATTAAAAATTATAAAGTAATGATTATTTCTCTTTCAAAAAATATTCATTATAATAAGATATAAGATCACTTTTGTTTTCTATATTATCAATAATATAAGGATATATATAACAATTTCTAAAGACAACATCTTTTTATATACCTAATTCAAGTTTTAAATATCTATAATTATGTTCAAATATTGTGTTTATGTTCAAAAACATTTAAGAATCTCTTAATTTTTGGTAGCCATAATGTACATTATCTTGTAATAAGTAGTGATGATGAGTCATAACTTCGTGACATTCACATTCGTGAGCTTTTATTTGAATGAGTTTAATATTATAATGTATTTATAGCAATCCTTGATTAACTTCATCTTATTTTCATGTTTGACGAGGAGAACGAGCTACTAATAATTATTGGTTTCTCGATTACTAATCAAGAAATCAATTATAACATAATGGGTCACAAAAGACAAATGCTAAGAATTGTTTATCTCTTAATGTGTAATGTCATTGTGTGCGTGATCTTGAAAACATATAAATAGTCGTCTAAAACTAAAATCATCAATGACTCGACTTAACGCCAGACAGAAGACCCCTATCCAAATAGCTCAATTTCTTGAGTCTTATTGAGCTTTCACAAACCGTTGATTTCTCTTTTAAATAAAGTCGTTGCATCAACTTCAAAACATAACATTTCACTAACAATGAAAATTAATACAATTGTGAGTAAAAGCTAAATAATTCAATATTCAATTAGCCTAGTTAGTTCAATTAGTATCGATAATCGATTTACTTTTATTTTACTAGTGCAATATCAAAATTTACAATTATTTCTTAACAATTCAAAAATTAAAAGCCATTTTATTGATTTTATTACAGATTCTTGTTGGAATTCTCCTCGGCGCTTTCTTGTTCCTCTCAATGCTTCCCTCATCCAAATCTTCCCCAATCTCAAATCCCTCAAACGGTCATGACAATTCCGAAAATCATTCTCTTAGAATCAAGAGAGCTGACAAGGATTTCAGGCCGTTCAAGAATCCTGTGGCGACGACGCGAGGAAGATTCAACAGAATGATCTCTGACGAAGAGTTGAATCTCAAAAATGCTGAAATGGAAATTGAAAAAGCAGCTGCTGAAACTAACAAGACAGGAGATGAACAAACTAGATCTATTTCCGATAGTAAAACCGAACAGCATTGGAGAAGAATTTAGTCATTTAATTGTTAAATAACTATAATATGGAATGAATGTAATATGAATTCATTCTCTATCATTATTTATGCATGTAAGTATACCCTCACTGATATTTGCTTTAACATTTGCAGTTAACTTTTACGTAATTTTCTTATAATTTCTAATATCAATAGATGCAAAGTTGTATTCCATAATATTTTCTTTGTTGTGATGAATAAAAAAATAAAAAAGTACAAAATGAAAAACCATGTTAATTTATTTAGCATAGCATAACATTTTAAACAAATTCTTTAAATATTAATTTAAGTTTTTGAACTTAAACTTATCCTCAAGAGTTTCTTTTTAACAAAATATTCTTATAATTTTGTTTCAACGAGGAATAAATGCTTTTTCTCTCGCCCTCTCAGAATAGTGATCAAAAGCATGTCGAATGTAGTCGGTCGGTGATTTTGGTCAAATTCCTCACTTGCTCTTGGTATTCCAAAACTCATAACCTCGTTTCTTCACTGCATTCTGAAGCATAATGGTCAAATAGGCTTTATTTTCATCGTAAACACAATCGTTTCGTATGAACTCAAGGCTCCTGAGTACAATGTTAATCGCTAGCCGAATTTCATTTTAGATCGTGGGATAAAAGTGTCCTTCTGGGCGATGAGTTATGGAGAACCCGTAGTTCCTCATTTAGTCAAGTACAAGTTCCAGTGATGAACTTCATTGAAGAAGGCTATATAAGCATTTTCCTTATGAGCTTCAAGTCCTTGTGCCTTTCCCCTCTCTTTAAAGAAAAGGAACTCAAAGAGGAGCTCTTGGATGGATTGATTGGGTGGTTTGATGAGAAAAGCCTTATGGTAGAAATCTTCAATGAATTCATAATTTTGTTCGTTTGGAACATTTCTTTATTAAAATCTTCCAATGCGGCGGAACAACGTGTTTAAGCAACGTATGAACTTTGCATGATTGTGAAGCAATTTATCGTATTATTAATTAGAAGTTAGAAAGGGATTTGATCCAACTTATTAACACGCAGGCTCTTTACGTTTATTAATTATTATGATTTAGAAGTTGTTACTCTGAATTTAAAAAAGAGCTGAAGAGGAGTGAATGTATTATTTGTGAGGTAAAATAAATCTGATTTAAAATAAAGAAAAGATTTGAATAAACACAGAATTGATCTTTATTATCGCTTATTTTGAGCAATTCAAATATCAAGCTTAATTAAACATTTTCTATTAATAGTTAAAGAAATTTATAATAATGAAAAATTGATTTTACCACTCTTTAAATTAGCTGTGGCTTAAAAATAATGATACTTATTAAACTTGAAATTTGACACACTTTGTTCTCATGATATAATCATTTCGATTAATTAGGACTGGATTAATTATATTAATTGCTTTACAAAGAAATTATTCGATAATTCCGAAAATAGTGACATCCGTTGTCGTTCCATCTGGTCCAATAAGATTCAATGTCTCAAGTTCCACTTGAATCTGTAATTTATTCATTAAGTAATTTTAAGTTATTAAATATAAATTATTAGTGATTAATTTTGAATATAAATACAATATTATATATGTATGTAGGTATTATGAATGAAGCATAAAAATAGTAAAAAAAAAGTCAATTGGCAATATACCGGGCCAGGAGCAGGTTCTTGGATTGTTCCCATATTCAAATTTTCACTTAGATGTTCTTGGGGAGCTTGTTCTTGCTGCTGTTGGGGAAGAGCAAATTGCACTTGGACCCCACCCTGAAATAAGTATATCTTTCATTAATTATATATATTGTATTAAATAAATAAACCACAAACATGGAAGAAGACATCATTTTTTAAAATATAACTTACCAATCGCCGAATCTCTTTATTTGCTTCATCAAGAGCTTTAACAGCAGCAGCACTCTTTTCAGTTTCAGCAACCCTCAATGCAGTTTCAGCAACCCTCAATGCAGTTTCAGCAACCCTCAATGCAGTTTCAGCAGCTCTCCTTGCAGTTTCAGCAGCAAGTTCAGTTTCAAGAAGAGCAAGTTTTTCTTTGAGAAGATCTAATTGGCTATAAATAAAATCCTAATTTTAAAATTTGGCAAATATGTAAATACATGGTCCTTACTTAATATAACCTAGTATCTACAGGGGTCAAGAGCAAAAAGTACAGAAAATGTAACATTATTATTGGTGCAAAAACATAGTACCCTATTCGAAAACACATCACAAGTCGTTACGTAATATGCTTTATAAAATTTGAAATTTCTTACCTTTGGGGGGGATCACTCATTGTAAATTAATTTATAATATGTAATTCTAAAACTATAATAAAAATGCGCAAAAATGGAAAATATTGGAAGTGAATCTAAAATTATGTATAATGATTTATGATTAATAATGGAGGAAATGGAGGAAATGGTTTGAAGTGAAATGTTAAGAAAATGTTTATAAATATGATTAAATGAAGTTATACTAATTTCAAGAATAATATCCATATCACATATATACCTATATTTACTTTGAATTTGTTGAATGGCAATAATATATATACTATTTATTAGTAATATGCATATATAGAGACCAAAAAGCTATTCATTGAAACTTGCATTCTTTACAAATATGCAGGTAATAAAAATTGTTAAGTCTTGTGCTTGTTAAATTAGGATACTTTATAACTTATAAGTCATGTAGAAATGTAGTTAAAGATAGGTAGGCATTTTTAAAGATAAATGTAGGTATTTATAGTTGGTAGGTATTCTATGTGATATGTCATGCATGATAGTGATATCTTATTGTAAGTTTTTCACTCACGATACTCGCCAGATGCATATTAATATATTATTGGATATAACATATATATTTATATACCTACAGACAATCACACAAGCAGATTTCTTAATCATTATCATTCAATTTTGTGGAATATGTATGTGTTTCTTGGTTTGACTAAAGCAAAAGGGATATTAAAATTATATGAATTCGATTACAATTCAAATCAAATCAAATCAAATCAATCAAATAAATGAATAGCTTTGTTTGTTATACGGTTTGATAATATAGAAGGTGTAGTAGCTCACCCATTATTGACATTATTAATCCAATATACTAATGCTACTTCTACCTCTAATAAATTACTTCTTTATAATGTTTTCGACTATTTGAACCTATCAAATGAATGCATATCAATATCTATCTATCTATTTTAAAGATGCATGTAAAGAGATTTGTATTACAATTTGTATAAGTATATGTATTTTTATACCTACAAATGCGGTATTAATACCGCAAGTAATACCCTACAGCCCGGGTCAACCAGGTATTACCGCGTTGTGGTATTTTTTTTAAAAGTACGCTGAAATAAGCTAGTTAATGAGTAATAAGAATTAAAATTTTAAATTCGAGTTTGTCTTTATGTCGATTACTTCAATTTAGTAGAACAATTTAAATCCAATAATGTTATAATATAGTAATTAGGTAATTTATGCCAAATTTCGAGTTCATCTAAAAGCATTTAAAATATTTATGTGATATTTATGTGTAAGTTATTAGTAATTGTAAAAAGACTGATATATGATATGCCTTGGCCACATGCGATAATTGTATTTAAAATACCTATGCATTTAAAATAGAAAATATTAAATGTGATTTTATATTCAAAAATAGAAAGATTTCAAACAAAAATGAAAAATTTAAATTATTACCGTTCTTCTTCTTCAATTATAAAAAAGTTTCTGGTTAAAACGTCCGGCATGATTTAATATTTTATTAAATCGTATGCTTATTGAAAAAAATAATACAAAATTCACAATCCAAACTTATTTTTGTATGCCCACACTAGGATTAGAAAGTTCTGAACCTTTTAGGAAAAGCCAAATTTACTTTTCAACTTATATATGTATAATATCTATAGATATATTTTATAATATATATATGTATTAACAAATATTTATTCTATGATACTCTTATGCATAATTGTATTCGTATGACATGTTATATAATTATCTTAAAAATATAAATTCAAAAATATCATAGTAAAAAATTGATTCATCATCATAATTATTGAATATATATTACCTATATATTTTCAATATAGGATATGCGCCATGTTTAATTGTATACTAAAAGAATTGTAGATTGTAGACCAACATAATTAACCTAACCTTTAACATTATCTGAATTGTCAATGTAAAGCAAATGGCTTCTTTCACAATGTAATAATAAAATAAATTGAGTTTTACAAACCTAAAAGGCAATCCAAGTTGGAACGAGAACGCATTTTCGTTGGTTTCTCCTTCTTAATTACGCGCATTCCAATTAACTAATTCTTTAAATTGCGAAATTAATTCATTGATGGTTCTTTTATCAGGCGAAATCAAAAGGTCCGAATGAGTGATGAATGGAAAACTCAAAACAAGATTGATCTCTTCGGTCGGATCTTTATCCACTCTTGTTACCAAGAGAAACAGATTAAACGAGAGGAGAAAGAAGCACAGAAAGGTCAAAATGGTTTTTTGTCGATTTGTATTCATTTTCAAAAAGTGATTAACTTAATATTATCCGTGTATTCAATTAGCCATTTTAACCTTTCATGAATACTTGTAACTGTGTTCAATAACATTCTATAATAGCCACTACCATTTACATTCATTTCTTATGTACATTTTGTATTTCTTCATGGCTGCTCCCATTAGATATGTGAAATGAATAAATATCTCCTGGCGGATTTAGCCCTGAAGCCAAATTCCATAATGTTGAAGATATAGGAAATTCGGTTTTTCTCGATTTGCGAAAAACACCAGGGAGGTAAATGCAAAACAAATGTCTAGATGTGATTTATCGAATAGGCATTTATTTTGGATTTACCTCCCTGAGATTTTTTCGCAAATTGAGGAAAACTAAATTTCCTATCTCTTAAACATTATGGGATTTTGGCTTCAGGTTTAAATCTGCCAGAAGGCGATACGTGTTAATTTCACATATCTAATGGGAGCGGCCTCATATAAAATTCGCATTATACATAGTGAGATGCTACAAAACTCAATAATATACTTGTACATAGTTATATGTACAAATTAATTATTATACACACCTATACAATATAAATTTTTTAGAAAGTTGGCTTAATAATTGTTAATGCATTAAATATTGCATAAAAGTGATAACCCACATTTATAAATATTAATTACTTATTATATTATAATTTCTAATTGACAAAGATTTGATTTCCCAATGAATTAATGTGATTTCTAAAATTAAATCGACTTTTACATAATTCGCAAATGATAGAAACAATAAAAGATTACAATTATAGTGTATGCATTTATTAAACCAATATTAACGTAGTCGCGTTCTTGAAAACTCCTCATATAACTTTGTCTCATGAACAAACTTGTCTTTATTCCTTTCTCCTGACTTGTCAATGTCAATGGTTTGGTTGACGTGATCAAAGAGTTTTCTCATCGTTTTCGCACTATTGAAACCCTTTTTCTTCTTTGAAAATCTGTACATGAAAGCAGTTTCTTTTATTGTCAATTGAAGGAGAAGTGTCAAATAAAATTTGTTTTCTTTATAAATTCTATCGTTTCTTACGAACTCAAGAGCCCTTAAGACAATATTGGTGGCGAGACGAATGTCATTGGAAATTGAGCTCATCGAGGCGAAATGTCCCTGTGGCTTGTGTTCATTTGAGAATCCATAACTTCGCATATAG
>VJMY01001150.1:0-18291 GCA_009869795.1 Neelides sp. FZ-2019 | reverse complement strand
TTACGTCCCTGTTTTTACTTCGAACCACAGGTAGGGGACCTGTGGTTCGAATAAAGCTTCAAAAGTTAAAGTTTGTTCCCACTTCCTACACCCTGACCGGAAATTAGGATTCAAGTTTATTCTCTGGAATCTTCACTTCAAAATTTCCTTCAGCGAGATAATTGTCGTCAATGAATGTAGGCATATTTTGTGAACTAAATTTCTTTCATAAATATTATAATTAATATCATAAATATTTCATAGTATAATAAACAATCATAAAACATGCTAATTGAAATTAATGTTTAATTTCACTTAAATTTTTTAAGATTATAAATTGGCCGAATTTTATTTTTTGAGACTGAAAAAATTCACTTTTTCTCCAATTCTCTTGCATGTTTTATAGAAATTGAGTTAAGTTCCTATTGACATGAGGCAGTTTGAAATGCAAAAAACTTATAAAATGTTAAAAAACAAAATTGTTTCTTTCGATTGTTTCACGTTTGATTACTTTACCTCTTATTATTTTAATTATTATGATTATTAATATTCTGATGAGTTATTATTAATAACTTATTAGTAAATATGATATGCATGTGGTTTAAAATGCTACCTACTTTTTCAATTTTATGCTGCAGATATGAAGTGAATGATAATAAGGTACATTTGACCATCTTTGAGTAATTGAATAGGATGACACACCTGGATTTATTTACAAAAATAAATTGGCACGACTCCGTTTAAATTAAATGAGTTGAGATACAAATTGGTAAATAAGTTTGAACAAAAATTACTCTATTAATTACTATACTATTGGAGTCTTCAACCAGACTTGGCAGGAGCAGACTTTTTCCCATCCCTTTTCGCTTGCATCAAACTAGAAACCCGGACCAAATCTTCGTAGCCCTAAAATAAATAAATTTTTAAACCATTTATTAAATCAAGGTAATGAATTGGACAACTAGCTATCATTATCTATACATTATCTATATTTGCCAATAAATTAAAATTATATAAAGTAATAATGTTGAATTGTTAACTCACCTTTTTCATCATTTTGTCTTCCCATTTCGACAAAAGTCTCCCGTAGTTATCGAGATCTGCTTGATAGGCCAGCACGTAAGACGCCTTATCTTTGTCTGGCATTGTTCGCCATTCCTCAGCCAATTCCTTCGTAAAAGCTTGTCGTTCGCCAACAGCCATCGCCTTATTTACAGATTTTTCCATAAGATATCGGAAAAAGGCATTTGGAGGTCTCTTGGGTTTTCCCAACTCTTTGCTTCGCTTGCGCTTGTCCTTCTCTTCTCGTTTGATTTCCCTTTCAAGTCGATGCTGCTTCTCGGCGTTTTTTTGTTCAGGAGTCAAGGAGTTTTTGTACTTGTCAATTAATGGCTGGAACGAAGTTCTTTCTTTGCGATAAGCCATGATGTACTTCTCCTTCGCGGATGGATCTAATTTGTCCCATCGAAGGGCCATCATCCGCATGAGTTCTATTTCGAAATCCAAATTATTAATTAGCTACAATCCATTCCATTTTTATTACCTTCTAAACTTCTATTTACAAATTGAGATCATATTATATGTTTCAAAATTCAATGAGATGAATAATTGTTAAAGTAATCAAAGTTTTACCAAGTGAAGACACTTTTGGATTTTCGTTCTTCATCTCAGGCCGAACAGCGGCCATGAACCTGAAGTAAGGACTCAATGGGCGTTTGGGCTTCGGAGGAATAAGCGAAGGAGCTGACGCGTTCGTCCCTGACCCAGACTCCAATCCAAACATCCTAAATTGAAAATAATTAATTGTATTATTAGGACTCCTAATTATATAATCCTAATTTAGGAGAACAAAACCAAGCATAAAATAAAATCCAAGCTTTAATAACAGAATATAATTAATTATATAAAGCTTTTCTACGACCAATAGACTATAAAATATATATAGGGGACAAGTATAGATAATATATATCTAATTATAATGTAAATAATATTTACTTAGTAAATAGTACGAAAGAAGCATACCTTGGTTGACCGAGTGGCGAAGGGCCTGAAGAAATGCGAAGGGATCTCAGCCCATTTGTCACGAACTTTAAGCTCATTTTCCTATAATATTAAAACTTTCAAGATCAACAATGTAGTGGAATTCTTATTTATTTGACCATAATGAAATTATGGTTATGAATTACCCTTGAAATTTTGAAATTGCGATCAAGTTGTTGAAGATCAAAACACCCAAAAATCAGGACGAGGAAATGAGCAAACGCAAAAGATAGCAGAACTTGTGAAGAAAAGCAAAACAAAACAGAACTCCCACACTTCTCACATCAACGCACGAATCCAATATTTAGCTCTTTGGCTCAGCTAAAATGCTAAAATTGATCTGGTGTGTCCCTACATTCACGATCAGTTTGTGTTTATTACGTTAATTACTTTAATTATAAATGTTTATTTAACTAAACTGCCCAGAATTATTTTATTAAATTATTAAGTTACGACTTTAAACAAACTAACTAAATAAAGGGTCTACTATAAAGAGGAGCAGGGAAAACACTGGAGAGAATCACGAAGAAGTCGATCGAATTAAAACTTAAAATTTAACTTTTAGTTAGTAAGAAATAATTTAAATCCGTTTTAACGTTTACTTTCACTTTTCACTCCACTACATTGCATCATCAAGTGTTTAAATAAAGTACATAAATATTATTATTAAGACAAAATAACTATTATAAATATGTTGATTACAGTTTATATTTCACTTGATCTTATCAAATAAGCGAATAATGCTTATCAAATATAATGTTATTCGAGTCTTAACATTTCTTTTTGTTGTATTAATTAAATGCTTTAATTCTAATTTAACCATAGACGAAAAATGGACTCTGATGATGGAAACAACTCGATTGCCAAACAGTTTGATCTTCCTGAAAGAAAGTCCAAAATCGCAACCCTTATGAAGCAAAATGATCAAGTTTACTGTATTTGCAGGTAATACATCATTTTGATATTTTTATGTGGCTACTAATAAATAAATTATCGTTAGATAATATTACATTTAGCACATTTTTGTTTGATCACCTTTATGATGATTTGAATTGTTTGTATTATATTATTATATAATATTATTTAAGTGAGTGCGATCCCACATTAAGTATTCCTCTTTGATTTTCTCCATTTAACAGGTCATCCGACTCTACAAGGTTCATGATCTGCTGCGACGCTTGCGAAGAATGGTATCACGGAGATTGCATCAATATAAGCGAACCCGACTCCAAACACATCAAACAATATTTCTGCGACGGTTGCCGGAAACAAAACCCTGAGCTTAAAATCAATTACAAAAAGTCAAAGTTCACTACATCGAAGTCAGAGAAATCCTCCAAGAGCGAGCGAAAGCACGGAAGTTCCCATTCACATCATAAGAAAGAACCCGGGAGTTCTTCCGGGGCTCTTCAACCAGCCAACAGCTCAAACCCCAACAACGAGGCCGAAAGAAAATCAGGGAATTGTGGCTATTGCCAAGGATGCCAACGGACCGAAGACTGCGGGTCTTGTCGGGGATGTCGGGGAAGTTCGCGAAAACAGTCATTTGAATCACGAAAGATTTCTTATTGTGTCAAAAGAGAATGTCATTTCAAAGACGAGGAAGTTTACGACGACGAGCTAAAAGACGTTCCGTTTTCTATTCCCAAAGGCGGAAAAAAGCACAGGTCTAAAAAGAAATACGAAATCTCTTCCGATGACGAGGAATTTGAGGCGGAAGACGAGGAGGAAGAGGAAGTGAAGAGGAAGGTCAAAGGGAAGAAGTCTTCTAAGAAGGAGAAGAAACTGGGGAAAGAAAAGGAATTGCGAAGGGAGAAATACAAGAGACAAGCAGAACATTACAGGTCGGACAGTTCGGAAGTTGATGACACGATGAGTGTCCAGTGCTTTGGCCCAACTTGCACCCGTGAGTCGCGATTCAATTCAAAGTTCTGCTCTGACGAATGCGGGGCCAATTTGGCCATGACTCGAATTGTCAACATTTTCCCAGAGAAGTTGGCCGAATGGAAAGTGAAACCATGTGAGGCCACGAAACAGAACATCCGGGACCTTGAAAACGTCCGGAAGAAAATTGCAGAGACGAGTGAAATCTTGGTAAACCTTGAGAAAGAAAGAGGGAATTTGGACCAACACATTGAGCGGATGCAGGACGAGACGGTGAATTCCTCAGATGACGAGGAAATGGAGGAAGAAGGATTCATTTACTGCGTCTCTTGTGGCCATGAAGTGGCGAACAAAACCTCGATGAAGCACATGGAGAAATGTTTCAACAAGTACGAGAGCCGATTGTCTTTTGCTTCTTATTATCAAACGGCCATTCCTGGGACTCCGATTTTTTGTGACTTTCTAAACGAGATTCAAAAAACTTACTGCAAAAGGTAAAAATGACGATTTTTAATCTTGACTTGACTATAATTAGTATAATTATATTTAATCTAGACTATAATTATATAATTGATAATAATCATAATTTATAATTATACAATCGATTCCATATTACAAAAGGCTTTAATTCTCGTAATTATTCATTGTAGATTGAAGGTCCTTTGTCCTGAACATTCCAAAGAACCAAAAATGAAGGATAATCAGATGTGCGGATATCCAATGACAAATGGTTACAGTGCTGATGATGAGTTTTGCCGAGCCTCGAAGAAAAGATGCCAACGTCATTATTGTTGGGAGAAAATTCGCAGAGCTGAAATTGACATGGATCGCGTTCGCCATTATTTGAAGAAAGATGAATTGATCGAACAGGAACGGCAAATTCGGATAGCTCTGACGAGTCGCGGATCCGCTATGGGAATTTTTCTCAATTCCACTTTTGATCATGAATTAAGAGAGAAGCTCAACAGACTCGACTCGCAATATTAATTCATATTAATTACAAAAACAAATTATATTTAATTTGATTACTTTTCAACATCATTTATCATTGTATATTTACAACTAAATACGAATTTATATTTATTTTCTCAATTAAAGTTGTACACTTCTCTGTATTCAAATGGAAAAATGTCTTATTAGTAGGTATATTTAAAGTTCATAATTTGATAAATAATTCATAAGTTCAATAATTTAAAAGTTCCTTTGACGAAGTTTTTTAACGAAACGAAGAGAAATAAATAAATATGAATGTTATATAAAACAATAAGATTACGCTTTATTTCGAAAATTAAATTGAACATTATTAATTTTATTCTTAAGTACACCGTGGTGCAAATCTAGAGTTACATTTAACATGGAGATTCCTATGTTAAATGTCACTTTAGATTCACACCACGGTGTATATACGATTACATATTACTTATTTAATGCATTAAGTATCGCTAATAAACGTCAATTATTTTTATATCTTCTTAAAAGATATATTTTCATATTGCATTTTGCAAATAAATGGAATATTTGTAAGAAAATCTGCCAACTAATACTTCTAGTTGTGATGAATAACATTTGGTAATTAAAACAGATTGTATTCGTAAATACGTTTACGAAGTACTTAAGTTAACATTTGTAGAGGTTAAGAAGTTAAAAGAAGAGACGCCGCGTACTTCGCGCTCCAGCAGAAGACTCCGTATCAAGAGAATTTGAATCTCCTTGGCCCAGCCCTGTGGGATTATGTTCAAAATGATGATTTTTGAATGAGGATTGTTTGACTATGGCAGAAGGCTCTGGCTCAATCGGCTCATAAGTGCGAGCCCAAAGATAATCCGCGAGTTCTGATTCTTTGCAAACTGGAGGATTCTCCATTCCAATGGACTAAAGAAAAAAATCTCATTGAAATTATATATCATCAAAACACTTTCATAAAACTCAACCATAGACTCATTTGCATCTTTGAACTAAAAGAATGAAAATATTAAAAATAATTTTTAAAAAATCAATAAGAATAATACTAACCTGAAGCGCCCTAACCCATTCACCAGAGGCATTCATGAAGACGAGAGTTTTCTTGGATTTGTCGAATCCTTTGACTAGAGAGACCAGAGCCGTGGCAGCCGTGTAGTCCAATGAGTTCCATTTGTCAAAATCCACAACGAAGACGGTGATCGGCTCGTATTTCAGCACGAGCTTGTTCAAGGTCCCGCGGACGAAGTCGACAGAAGGGAAATTGAGACCATTGGAAGGTCGGAGCAGAAGATAAAACAACTTCGGGCCACCGTCTTCGTTCAAAAGACTTCGCAATTCGGGTTTTAATGAGGGTTTGAGATAATTGAAAAGTAAGGCGCCGATGGAGAGCCCAACGCCCACAATGATGCCGTATTCCATGCCAAGGAATAAAGCACAGAAAAATGTGACCACACAAGAGATGCAGTCAATTTCTAAAAACCAAATTAGAATTGATTGAAATATATTGATTTAATGGAGTAATTGTTATTTATATATTTAGTCATTAAGGATTGTTCAGTCCAGTTAAATGGTAACTTACTTGAAATTCTCCACATAGGAAGCAAAGTTTCATATTCAATCATTGATATCACAGCGCTGATTCTGTTGACACATCAAGCAAAATTTTGTTATTTGCCCTTTACAAGAACATTATTAGCTTTATTTATTACAAATATAATATAGATACTTTATTTTAAAAACACAAAATAAATTACAATGATTACAAAATATGGTCGAACTTTAAAATGATTTAAAATCTTTAAAGTAAAATATTAAGTGACTCATAAAAAAATTTAATTACATCACGGCTGCAAGACTCGCTTTAGGAATAAAATAAAACGTCGGGGTTAAAAGTCCGAGAGAAAGAAGAACCAGAATTCCTTAAATAAATTAAACCAGTCAGTTATATATATAAATTACACAATCATTATTTTATTATCAAAATTACCTAATATATTATTAATGCAATTTTGTTAATAATTCTATTATAATTTTATTAATAATAATCAATCCGTCAAATGAAACTAACCTGTGAATAATCCACCCAACGGAGATCTCACGCCGCTCGAATCATTCACGGCAGATCTCGAAAAAGATCCAGACGTTGGAATCGCACTGAAGAAGCCCCCAATGATATTCGAAGCTCCAAGAGCAAACATCTCTTGAGTAGCATCCACGCTTTGTCCGCTTCCAAAAGCCTTTGAAATTGCCACATTCTGGAGGATGGAAATGAGAGCAATGACCAGCGGCCCAGTGCCCAGGAATTCCACCGACTCAACAAAAGATCTCTGGTCGTCCGGAAATGTGGAGTTGTACGGAAGAGTGAAAATTGGAGGAGAAATAGTGGGAAATCCCCCTTGGACTCTCCCGGTCAATTTGAACGGGGGAGTTCCAGGCCATGAATAAGCAATGAACGTCGTAACAATGACGATGATCACATTCCTGGCTACTGAGACGAGCCAAAAGGCCTTCTTCAGGATTCCGTTGCGGACTTTGAAATCTTTCAATTTCTAAAATCAAAAAATTATCAAACAATTCAATATCAAAATATATTGAACTAGCATCTAAAGTTACAATTACCACTTCTGTATCTCATTAAAAATATAATTAATATAATTGGAGATAAAATTAAATTAATTTCCTTCATGTTCACCTTTAATAAGAGAAGAGTAATGAAAGCCACTACACCCATGACGGTATCACCCAAATGAATAGTTGAGATATCTCTAAAAATCGCTGTCCAATAACCGAGAAATCCGCTGCCTTTTGGTCCACTCAAACCAAGAAAGTTCTTGACTTGGGATGACAAGATCGTTGAGGCGGCGCCAGCCGTAAACCCAACTGTTACTGGTTCTGAGATAAAACTCACAACCCAACCTGGTCAAAAAGTCAAATATTAAAATCCAACCTTCAAATTCAAAACTTTCTTTACTAAATCAATGGTTAAAAATTCGTATATAGTTATAAAAATATGAAGTTTCTCTTTAATTACCAAGTTGTAATATGGCCATAGCAAGCTCAAAGATTCCACTGTAAAATCCAGCAAGGATCGCACAAGATGGAAAATCAGGGCCACATGTTTCAAAAGTCAATAATCCCCTGAAAATTCAATAAATAACATTCTAAATCACACTTATTAGACTCTAATATAATTAATGTGCGTAAACGTCAATTGTAATTAAAACATTTGCTTTTTACACATAATCCTCAATCAAGTTTTAAATACCTGTAATAATAAAATGAATAAGGGAAATTACATGACAGCTGTCGGACCAATTGTCACTTGTCGACATGACCCTAAGACCACATAGAGAATACAGCCAATATAAGAGGAATACAAGCCATACTGAAAATTAGAAAATAGTCAGTTAATCATCTTCAAGTCTATTGGAATTAATTATCATTAAGCAGATGTGAAAATGCGTGTGAGAGTTTACTTCAGGAGAAAGGCCAGCGATTGCCGCATAAGCCATTGATTGAGGAACGACTGTGAGTCCCACGGTGACCCCGGCAATGAAATCCGCAATGAGGTCGCCGGGTTTGTATTTGGGAAGCCATTCCGTAATAGGAATTCGCTTTTGTACAGCTTTTTTGATCCGCGTCTCAATGCTCACTTTACGATTCGCTTGGAGAAACTCTAAAAGAATAATGAGGGGTAATGTTGTAAATATTCTCAACTTTCCAAAATAATTATGATAAAATAACTTCTCTTTTAAAAAACACATCAAAACAAAGATTTACATGTTAATTCGACAAACAAAGAATTTGACTAATTCATTAGGATCATTATCATTACATTATGCATTAGGTAAATCATTAATTAACCCTCATATAACATAAAGTCAATGTAAATGACTCTGTAACAATTGAATGCAAAGGAGCAATTAACTTTATAATAGTAATACTTTTCCTTTATCCAATTCCCTTTATTGTCAATAACTTACTTTGCATCTGCATTGTTGGGAAATTTTGAATTTGTATAGTCATTTTAAAAACAAGCTAAATAAATGATTTTAAATGATAATAAAATTAAATAAACAGTGCTTATGTTTGCTCTTTTTGAGAAGTAAACACACAGGTATTTCTATATAAAAGTCAAAAAAACAAAGGACTCTTGCGTCGAGTCAACAACAAACTCCAGACTTCACGTGAACTAATTGTGAAGTGTGGATGAGGGAGTCCGTGTTTAATGAAAAAAAATGTTTAGTACAAGAGAGGAAGTTCCTTGCGCGCTTATGAAAAATGCAAGTCTCTGTATTTATTGGTTAAATAAAAACAATCTAATAATAAAAGACAAAAACTCCAGGACCGCGACTTAAAAAAGACTTCAAATACATTTATAGGAAATTCTCAAAAAATGATATACATTTACACTTTACACTTATTGTTAATAATACAAGCTAGCATACGAGCATTGGAGAGAAGTCTTAAAAATGTCCTTAACCCTTATAGGCTACAGGGGCAGTTCGTATGTATGTATATAAATATGATGAAAATATTTTCAATAGTTAGGAAATGTTTGTAGAATATTGAAACAGGGAATTCACCTTCTGGGAAGTCGACCATCCTTGTTATCTCTCGAAGGCGTCAAGTTGAACTCAGCTCGTTTCTCCCCTTCCAACTTCCTTTTCCTCCTCTTTCCTGAAGGCAATTAAGAGAAGTCGGAATGACTCCGGACCACACACGCCAATCGCTTTATACTCCAACACCTGCAAAAAGAAAATTATTATTCTTTAATTCATTTATTCATTCAGACAACTATAATCAAAAAATCAAAATGGTCATCCTTATCCTACTAAAACACAAAAGTTTATCTATAGTCCCTTTCCCCTTACATTTCTAAACTCTTCATATAAGATACTCTTTTTCTTTTTGTACTTAAGCTTGAAATGTTTAAATTCCTATCATTGCGCCGCATTGTACCATAATAGAATTCTAATACATTGTGAATAATTCATAGCTCTTTCAATATTGATATGGATTAGTAAATCAATTTTGTTAAAAAGAGCATTAATTATTAATGTAAATACTACCGGTGTTAAAATATGGAGAAGAACGGTTTCCCCCAGACGTTAAGATCTCAAAAATGAAAATTTATCAAACAGGAACATTAACTACTAATAGTATTAGTATTTAATATTAACTACTAATGGTATTAGTATTTAATATTAACATTAGTATTAGTAATGTTGGTTAAATAGAATTGAGAAATTTAAGTAAAAATTAGAAATGGTTTTAAGACCATGGTTCATCAATTTCTTTAAGGTTAATTAATATTTAACTTTTGTAGTATTAACTGCTAACCTAACACTTAAAAAGTAAAAACATGTATTAACTCATAATGGGCAATTTCACTATAAAAAATATGAATATGAGAAGATGAGAATGTTAAGAATGTATGGATATTAGCTAAGGTTAACGAGAAAAATAAATTTAAAAGCTATGGAAAGTAATGGGCATTGAAAATTTCAATGGTGTTCGAGAAACTTTTCAAAGACATTAAAGATGGTATAATATATTAATTATTTAATATTGGTTCGCAATATTCAGAGATATTGGTTTTATGTTATGATAAATTATCAACTCCATTAAAGTCCTTTAAGTGGTTTTAGACGTAAGGCCGTGAGCAAAATAATAAATAATAAGGCAATCAAGTTTCTTCTTCTCTACTTTTCTATAGTGAACTTTACTATTTGTTTACTTTATTGTTCAATACTTTTAAAATTATTAATATGATTGGTAAATGCTTGTTTTACTTTTAAAACACTTTGCTACAAAGAATTATAAAGATCAAAGCCCAGCCCTGTGTTTGGCTCCAAATTCAATGGAAATGAGCTTTATAAGAAGATTATTGCTGATTGTAGACAAGATAAAATTGAACTGGGCGAGGGAATTAATTGACGAGAAAGGGGAAAAGTGCGCCTTCCACTGAAAACAATAAATCTCCGAGTTTTCCAAGAATTCCAAAAAATTACCAATTTACAAGAATCGCAGAAGAATGTCAATAACATTGGTTATTTATGAAAGAATAAAAAGGACCGCAAAGCTAATCGAATTCTGTTGTTGAATTAATCAGAATATTGACTCAAGGTGTGAAAAGTCATTTGAATGAAATTGAAATCACAACAGATAAGGGCATTCGAAGGAATTCAAGAAAGACTCATCATGAAAACGCTTAAATGTTTTTTTATTATCAAAATACCTTAGGAAAACCTTGTTAAATATCAAACAATAAGATAAATTCAATTATTGACTCTGCACGTTCCAAGTGAAAAATTTAAAATGAGAGACAGGTCAGACAAAAGTCACAATTTACCTAAATATTATAGGAGCACATATAGCTAGCTCTTTAAATACAAAAGGCTTAAATTCGTATGCCAATAAGAGAATAACCAAAATAATGAAGAGTTCAAAAATAAATCTCATTTATAATGAGGGCATTCATGATCACAAACAAGGAGGGATCTCTTGATTCTCTTGTCAAAAAATCCTTCGGTTTTATTCCTTTATTATAATAACCATATAATAATATTATTATTATTATTGTTCTTTGTTTAAGAGGAATCGTGTTCCTGTCTATCTTGTATTTTTTCATCGGGTCATGGATTGAACATGGCATGTGGAAAAGAGTGATTTGATCCGGAAATTTCCAGCCTTACCTCAAAACTACTTATTGTTTCCATTATGAGATGACGTTCAAAGGGTTGAGCCTCATGTATCAATCAATCAATGACTCTTTACATCTTGTTATACATAAACATTCCGCTGATTGTTCCTTTTGGGCTCATCTATTTTTATGTTGGCATTAATTGCCCTTGTTTTATTCATTCCGCTCTGCCATAGATTGAAATAGAACTAATTTAATTCCATAAATCAATTCCTAACCAATGCCCGTGAAATTATTTGGATTGGTGAATAGCATTGATTAATCAAGTAGCTTAATAATAGTATAAAGAAGATGAGAATCACTTCCCGTTGTTCTTACGCAATTCCTAATTAGATTCATTCCGCTCAATAGATTATACTTTACGCCACTGATCATTTCATTTCCTTTATTCTTATATGCACCAGCATCTGCCTTTCTGCTACTTAAATGTATACTTCCAATATTTACCATCAATTACAGTATTAATTATTAATGTGGACTGGAAAGCTTATTGTTGGGTCTTATACACTTCCACCTTGATGGTGTTCTGGGATTTGTGTAAGGTAACGGGAGTAGTTGAAGCAGTTGTGATTCTGTCTTAATTAACATCAAACGAAACTTGATAATTCTAATACTTATTAGCTATTAATGACATTCCATTTAGAGACTGTGTGACATTTAAGATTTCACTGCTTCCTAGTTCTGCGTCCTCACAGTATCGTAAATGCTATTTTAATTTTATCAATTGGCATTTTCCCAACTCTTAATTCAACGTTTAACCGTAAATATGTATGAGATTTACTGTATTGGCGTCTTTCATTTAATTGCAAACCTTCAAAATAATAAAAAAAATATAGAGATTAAAGATGATTACACCGTAACACCAAAACACCGTTTTGCATAAGAATAAAAAATTCATTTTAAGTATTTAGCAGTGAACGGTTTAATCTCCATTTACTCAAATGAACCAATAAACTCTAAAATATGCATGAGTTTTAAATTAGCAAATGACCTAGTTTTGATCCTATAACACAGATTGATCCTGCAATATTTGATATCTATTTGTTACTAGCCATGGTCTACGTAGTTAATAGCATTTTATCATATTGAGCTTCCAGCTAACTTGGGATTATAATATTTACACAAACTGCAATGGCGCGAATTGGTAATCTATAAATGACTTAACGATGTTTGGATTATGCATGCAGAATGTAAAATAGGAAACTTTTGATAACATAAATGAAGTTGATTTTTTGAAATACCTTTTTATCATGAATACAATTAGCTGATTCGTCTGCGGTTCACTGGTGGTCAGGTTGTGGCAGAGGAGTTTGATGGAATCATCGTTTGATTTCTTGCGTGTTTCTTCACTTCACTTGATTATAATGGAGAGAACCATGAGAAAGACGAACAATGACAATAAGAATTTGTATGAAAAGCTTTCATTGTTCATCCCTAAATTTGTAGACATGAAATATCTTAAACTTTAAATGGGATTCATAATTTTGTCTATTATACAATAGCTACCAAATCTATCACTTTTTCTTTTTTTACATCTTTAATGAATCTTCTTTCTTTGTTCTTATGCTCCTTTATCACGTTATGTAGCTCATGAGGTTTAATGCTTACAAACATTTGTTTTTAAAACGCGTAACATATTAAATTATTTTATACACTTTATAAAATTTACTTTCATATGACACAAATTTAAATATCCTTATTATTCTTAATTATTAAGTGGATTATGCACCGAATTAGCACACGTGTATTTATAATATCAAAGGTATGATTCACAGGTAAAATTGAAAATCACCAAAGGCCACGACTCTTGAGTTCTAAGATGATGAAAGCCTTCAAACTCGGATCCTCGAAAGACTCCAATTCCCGATGAACTTTCTCTTTTGAGAGTTCAGGATTAGAATAAAATTTGGCCAGGTTTTCAACATATTCAATCCAAACGCAGTTGGCACATCCGGACATGCAGCAATTGGTCGGAGGGGTCAAATCCAATTCGCCCTCTTCTTCTGGGATGTACATGGGTCGAGTCTCGTCTCTTTTCTTGGCGTAAACTTCATCACCTAATGTTGGGCTCAATTCCAATTTGTCAAGGTCGAGTGTGGCTGCTGAAGATGATGAATTTTTTGCTAGTTGAATTCCATTTCCAGTTTTGATTTTTATCTCCTTATTTTCTTGATCTTTTTTATCCTGGGAAAATGGGAGTTGAGTGAAGCGAGAGATGATGTGTTTCGGAAGAGATCTTAAGAGACTTTGTTCAGTGATTTGGCTTAAGATGAGTAAAGACATTTATTTAAGATATAGGCTTAAAGATTTAATCCGAGTATGGAGAAAAATTAAAGATGAGCAGATGAAAAGAACTTAAGATTAATTTATCGTGAAATTGTACAATTTTCGCGGAAGACGAGCAAATAATAGCTTGCAGAAAAGCTTGAACTTTGAACATGCAACATGTGCTACTTTCACGTTCTCGCCCATTTACAAGAAAAAGTTGCTTAATTTATGGTTTTTTAATAGAAATGATTATGAGATGGAACCCTATATTTTGTTTTTTTAATTGATTTAGTGCCTAATTATATAAGCTTCTGTTCTAGGGGTAATTCTACAAATGCATTTATGCAAATTTTAAAATGAAAATTTAAGAAAATGTTGTAAAGTTGTAATGATATATATAGTTTACTTTATTTAAAGAATAAACATCACATTTGTTAAGTAAGGTACAAGATGAAATGAATGTTTTTAGTAAAACTAAAAACATCCAATCGTTTCTTTATTGTATTAACTTTTTAGTTTCACTGTGAGCAAAAATATACTTTTTAAACCTTAACCTAACTTTTCCAAATTTATTAACTTCTTCCTTGGATTTCTCTTTAGAAAAAGAAGCTGGACTGACCGAAACGCGAATTTTGTCCGTTAGCCCAAACCTCGACTCGATTCGTCCTTTAATTTCTTTCCCATATGGCCCATCTGGATCTTTCATTTCAATTTGAACAGTTAAGCCAACTAGATGATCAATATTCGACTCGCGATTGCAAAATCCTTTCACGATTAATTCCGACTCGTTCAGGATTCGATCGACATTTCCTTCTTTGCTCTTCTCTTTGAAAACTTTGAGCAAATTGAGAAAAGATGATTTGTAGTTTTTATCTTCAGTTATGGTGATGACACGACCAGAGAAGGCGAGTCGGCAAGAAGATCCAACTGATTCGCTTTCTTGTAGATCTGAACCAATAAGCAAATTGTTTGGTCCAGCAATCGTCGGTCGATCAAATTCGAGTAACATGAAAATTGTCTCTAGTTCTAAATTCAATTCTTCATCTTTATGTTTCTCAAGAAGGCCCAATTCATCTACGTATTCATATTCAAGGGACGAGTCGAATTCTCCATTTTTCACAAGTCGACGGAATAAAGTTATTTGTGCTGTTGTTGTTTCGTACCCGATTGAAATGTGATATCTAATAAATAAATTTATATTTTTATTATACACGATATATTGTGGACTAAAATTTTGTGGAAACTTCTCTGGAGCAAAAATGAATTTGTTTGCAACACATTCCAATTTGAAACTGCTATTTTAATATTTAGGTAAATATTAATTTCCTATTTATTAAATTTTTCGATTGGCATTTGAATTAAAATACCTTTTCTTAGACTTGATTTCTTTCTTGAAGTAAGGAATCTTTTCAAATGAAACAATTGCGGCCTGAACAGAGCTTTTAATTAAACCCGGAGCTGAAACGACGGTCCTTTCAATCTTAGATGAATCAAGACCAGGAACTGCCAATCCGACTCGATCCCCCACTTGGGCTTCCGACACGGGAACTCGGAAACTTTGCAATGACTTCACTTTCCTTACTTCTTTGATTGAAGGGAATTCAATATTCTGTTTACGTTAAGTGAATAAACTTTTAATTTACTCAAATTAATAAAATCAATTTGTATTATAATTATAAGATTGTGATCTTTACGTCAGCAACACGAACACATCCTTGAAGAACAGTTCCAGTAATGATGGCCCCTTGACCTTTAATACTAAAACAATGGTCGACAGCCATGAGAAAAGGACGATTTAATAAATGTGTTCTTTTGTCTTCATAATTGATTGATTCTGCTTTCTGAAATAAAGCTTCTTTTAATCTTTCAGTACCAATGGACGGATCAATGGCAGATGCAGGCACAATTGATTCTTGCGAAAATTTCGTCTTTCCTAATGCTCCTCTCATTAGTTTGGTCATTTTGTTAATCTAAATAAGTCACGTTTATAAATACAAGATTATTTAATTAACTTTATAATTTTATTCATAGTTAATTAATTAAAATACTGACAGTTTATTTAATTTCTTACTTTTCCTTCTCTGTCATGTTCCTGGATGGTGTCAATTTTATTGAGTACCACGATGAGATGAGAGGAAACAACTTGAGCGAGAATGAGACATTCAGCCGCTTGTGCTTCCATGCCTTTGTTAATGTCAATGACAAGGATCATCACGTCCATGATTTGCGATCCGCCGATGACGGTGCGAATAAGAGACGAATGTCCTGGACAATCAACAAGGGTAAAATTCCATCCAGCTGAAGAGAAAGACGAGAAACCAAGGTCGAGCGTAATTCCCCTTTCTTTGGATTGGGGATTCGAGTCGAACGCTGCAGTGGAAGCTGTTGTGCTCAGCGCTTTGCAAAGGCTCGTCTTCCCACTGTCAACATGTCCAGTCACTCCAATGTTCACATTCACCATTCTAAATGCCTTTACTTTTAAAAAGTAAAGTAAATCAGAATAAAATACTATCATAATTCTCAAATTATTAAGCTTTAATACAAAACATGGTAAAAGTGTCCATCTAAGGCCGGAATCATCTTTTTTTGTATAATTCGGTCATGCTGAATTCAGATATGAAATTTGTTTTTGTCACAAGCTTAAGGCTATCTAGTTAACGACCATTAAATTTGCTTAAAGTTAGTTGTAGTTGCTTAAGGTTTATTAGTACCTAAGGAATATTTTGTTTTTCGCTTTCTCGTTTAGCCTTTTTACTTCCACCTTTTTCTTTTTGGTTCACTTTCGCATTTTCTGAGATGGAAAATTTTACCCATTTCAATTAAATTAGGTTAGATTAATTTTGACCCTCGAGCGCAGCGAGTGGGGTCGAAGGCTCAAAATACTGATCCACCTTTCAATTTATTTATATTCGTGATTTTGATTGTTCTTAAATTATTTTAATTAATAAATTACTTTTTTCCTTATAACTTTTTTGTTCTAACCTTCCGACAAAAACAAATTTCAAAGATTCATGCTCGGCCGTAAATTGAAACTTTTTTCCAACGTACAATATTAAAATACTTACTGATTGTTTTAACTGCTTTATATTTCTAAATTATTTCTTCATTAATTCACATAAATAGACTAGACTAAAGACAATGACACTCCAATAAGTATGAATTTCTAATAACCTTCACTGAACTCTTAAATTCATCATCTCTTTTTCCAGAGGCAGAAATGTGTATATTTTGTTTTGTGTGTTTTTGCAGCGCCGATAGATGAAAAGTTTGTTCTCTCTTATAGCGCCTTTGGTATTATTTGAAAAGGTGACGGGGTACTCGCGACTTACGTCTTAGCTTAGTTAGTAACGTGTTAACCTCGTATGATAATAGACCCCAGAATCCCTACTCATGCGAGTCGTAACTTAACAGAGCCAATGCATGGAAGTAGACGGGTGTTTTTGAAAGGCGCGCTGGAGTCGTATATAATACGATTACGTTTATCTAATGCAAATTCATTATTCTATTAATTACAAACGTTTTTGGCCATTATGAGACTGAATAATGCAATCTGATTAATTTCAACTTTTATCGCCAAAGTTCCTGCAGGTCTAAGGCTAAGTCCTATATTTCTTCATCATATTCCCAATGTTGTTCATTAAACGTTGCAATATATGAATTTCTCATCATCCACACAAAATACTTATTAGAAACTTATGCTTTTTGCTTGTAAAATGCAATTTAGTCCTTCATTGTTCAAAGGCCTTTCCATTTTATTAATTCTTCATTATGAGATTTATTAAGGGTGTTTTGAACAATGTAGGTAAATTATGAGTCGAATAGATCCAAACAATATTCGTGGAGATTTTCTTTTATGTTCAACAAAGCTTTTCAAGTTAAAGGTATTGTTTCGTACTCGTTAAATGCGAATGCCCAACATTTGTATTCCGTGCAAGATCTACCTTATTTTGAAATTTATAATTTGTGAGATTTCATATTTAAGGCTTCTTCATGCCATGCCAGTCAATCATTTAAGTCAAAAGAGCGAAGAACACTGACAACATTCGTTTCGGTGAACTTCGAGGTAGCGTTGAAGGGACTTTTATTCTTCGTTCCTCTGGACTTGTCTCTCCCGCTCTTCATTCCTCACCTGTCTTCAACTCTGAGGCTAAATGCAGTTATTGGCTTCCTTATGAGCTCCTTAGTCGTTGTCTTCCTTATGAGTATGAGGTATAGGTGAAATAAGAAATAAAATGACTTTTTTCAATCGCCTAGTTTAATAATGATGACGCCGTTAAGAACAATCTATATTAATAAAAAATCGGCCTTTGTTAGTAATGGTAGTGAAAATGTTTTATGTCGTTTGAGTTCTGGGTCTTTAAATGTTACTTGGCGATGTCTTTCCATCCCGTGTAGTGCATGACGGGAGGATTTTTTGAATTTCGCTTTTTAACCCCAATTAACTAAATTTT
>VJMY01001149.1:0-18304 GCA_009869795.1 Neelides sp. FZ-2019 | reverse complement strand
GCCCACGAGGCTCTTCGTCTCTTCCAAGATCGCCTCGTGTATGAGGAGGAGCGGAGTTGGACGAACGAGAACATCGACCAAGTGGCCATGCGACACTTCCCAACCATCTCGCGGGACCTGGCCCTCCTACGCCCCATCCTCTACTCCAATTGGCTCTCCAAAGACTACATGCCTGTGGAGCGAGACGAGCTCCGCCACTATGTCAAGGCCCGTTTGCAAGTTTTCTATCAGGAAGAGCTCGACGTGCCGTTAGTTCTCTTCGACGAGGTGCTGGACCATGTGTTGAGGATGGATCGAATCTTCCGCCAACCACAGGGACATTTGCTCCTCATCGGGGTCGCGGGGTCAGGGAAGACGACGCTTTCGCGATTCGTTGCCTGGATCAACGGGCTCCAAGTGTTCCAAATCAAAGTTCACAACAAGTACACGGCGCTGGAATTCGACGAGGACTTGCGCTCCGTTCTGAGGAGGGCTGGGTGCAAGGGAGAAAAAATTTGTTTCATCTTGGACGAGAGCAACGTCTTGCAGTCTTCTTTTCTCGAGCGCATGAACACGTTGTTGGCCAATGGCGAAGTCCCGGGGTTGTTCGAAGGGGACGAGTACACGACGCTCATGACCCAATGCAAGGAAGGAGCTGCCCGCGAGGGTTTGATGCACGACTCCTCTGAAGAACTCTACAAGTGGTTTGCTGGGCAAGTGATGAGGAATCTCCACGTCGTGTTCACCATGAATCCGTCTGAAAAGGGGTTGAAGGACCGGGCCGCCACGTCGCCGGCCTTGTTCAATCGCTGTGTGTTGGATTGGTTCGGGGATTGGCCAAACACGGCCCTTTTCCAAGTGGCCAAAGAGCTGACTATCAAAGTGGATCTTGACAATTCCAATTGGAAATTGCCGCTCGAGTTTCCTATGGCCTTTGAAGAGTTGAACCCAAGCATTTTGAGTCATCGGGATGCCGTGGTGAACGCCTTTGTCTTTGTTCACTTGACGCTTCACAAGGCCAACACGCGGTTGGCAAAGCGAGGCGGGAGGACGATGGCCATAACGCCGCGGCATTTCCTCGACTTTATCTCACATTTTGTGAAATTGTACAACGAGAAGAGCAGCGACTTGGAGGAGCAGCAACTTCACCTCAACATCGGCTTATCGAAGATTCAAGAGACGGTGGAGCAAGTGGAGGAAATGAAAAAATCCCTCGAACTCAAATCCCAAGAGCTCAACACCAAGAACGAGTTGGCGAACAATAAATTACAAGAAATGATTAGGAGACAACAAGAGGCCGAACAGGTGAGGATTTTATAAACGTGACTCCTTGAAATTGAAAGATTATTACTTATTGATTAATTACGAACTAATTAACTAATACTAATTGTTATGACTTTTTGACAGAGGAAAGTTCAGAGCCAAGGAATCCAAGAGTCCTTGAAAGTCCAAACAATGGCCATTTCAAAGAAACGGGAAGATGTGACTAAAGACTTGGAGCAAGTTGAGCCGGCTGTTCGTGAGGCTGAACAAGCAGTGCAGTCTATCAAGAAACCGCAATTGGTCGAAGTCCGCTCAATGGCCAACCCGCCGGCGGGAGTCAAATTGGCCCTCGAGTCAATCTGCGTCCTCCTTGGGGAAAACGCCTCTGATTGGAAGGCCATCAAGTCCGTGTTGATGAAGGAGAATTTCATATCCACGATCGTGAACTTTGAGACCGAGAGCATCAGCGAGGAAGTGCGAGAGAAAATGTACTCCAAGTATCTCTCCAACCCGGACTACAACTTTGAGAAGGTGAACCGGGCTTCTTTGGCCTGTGGGCCACTCGTCAAGTGGGCCATTGCCCAATGCAACTTTGCTGACATGTTGAAACGCGTGGAGCCGCTGAGGGAAGAGCTCAGGAGTTTGGAAAAGGCCGCAGAGAAGAACCAAGGAGAAGGGCGAGAAATCATGGAGGACATTTCCCGCTTGGAGAACCAGATCACTGGCTACAAGGAAGAATACGCCTTGCTCATCGCCCAAGCCCAAGCCATCAAGTCTGACTTGGAGATGGTCCAGAGCAAAGTGGAACGGAGCATGGCGCTGCTCAAGTCTCTCGGGATGGAAAGAGGACGCTGGGAGGGATCGTCGGAGGCTTTCAAAGGCCAAATGGCCACTATCATTGGAGACGTGCTCCTCTCGGCAGGATTCTTGTCTTATGCCGGCTACTTCGATCAACAGTGAGTATTATCCTCTTTTTCATATGGAGGATCCTCCAATGAAGGACTTGGGTTATACTGCGTAAATCTTGTTAAAGGTCACAGAAATTGAATTGAATTGAATTGAAAAAAATAGAAAAAAATGAGGATCGCTAGGTGGCGCCAAGTGGGGGCCGAAGTTCCTATCCTTATCCCATACCCTCCTTTCCCTATGCATTACTATGTGGCCTGAGAAGACACGAAAGTGCATTTCTTTGATGATCTGAATCTGATATGAAGTATTTATGAATGTACTTACTCTCTAAATAGATATGAATGAGTGTTGAAGTGATGATATAAAATAATCAAATACATATTAACAAAGGTATCTGTATGTATGGAATTCAAATAAAAACAATCTAATTTTGCATTTCAGGTACAGACAGAATCTTTTCTCCACTTGGTGCGAACATTTAGGGCAAGCTGGGATTTCTTATAGACTCGATTTGGCTTTGTCGGAGTATTTAAGCCATCCAGACGAGAGATTAAGATGGAAAGACAACTCACTTCCTGATGATGACCTATGTACTGAAAATGCCATCATGCTCAAGGTTTTTAAAAAATAATATACATATTCATCAAATATTTCTTCCATAATCTTGTTAAGTCAAAAAATAAATCTCTGTAAAATCATCGTAATTTAATTAATGTTTACACTTACAGCGGTTCAATCGGTATCCATTGATAATTGACCCCTCTGGTCAAGCAACGGATTTCCTCATGAAAGAATACGCTGACCGTAAGTTGACCAAGACCTCATTTCTTGACGACTCTTTCCGGAAAAATCTCGAGTCGGCCCTTCGTTTCGGGAACCCGCTTCTCGTCCAAGACGTTGAATCCTACGACCCAATCTTGAACCCTGTGTTGAACCGTGAAGTTCGTCGTACCGGCGGCCGCGTCCTGATTTCCCTCGGAGAACAAGACATTGACCTCTCGCCTTCCTTCGTCATCTTCCTGTCCACTCGCGACCCGACGGTGGAATTCCCTCCGGACGTTTGCTCCCGTGTGACGTTCGTCAACTTCACCGTCACGCGCGCCTCCCTCCAATCCCAATGTCTCAATCAAGTCCTCCGAGCTGAGCGCCCGGATATTGACCAAAAACGCTCTGACCTTCTCAAGCTCCAAGGGGAATTCCAAGTGAGACTTCGCCATCTTGAGAAGTCCTTGTTGGGCGCCTTGAACGAATCAAAGGGGAAAATCCTTGACAACGACTCGGTCATCACGACCCTTGAGAACTTGAAAACCGAAGCGGCGGAGATCTCGAGGAAGGTTGAAGAAACGGACAAAGTGATCGGGGAAATCGACACCGTGAGTGGGCAATATTTGCCTTTGGCTCAAGCTTGCAGCTCCATTTACTTCACACTCGATTCGCTCCATCAAATGCATTTCTTATATCAATATTCACTGCACTTCTTTCTCGACATGTTCAACTCGGTTCTCAATGGAAATCCTAAGCTCGACGGGCTCAAAGATCCAACTGCGCGTTTGGAACTCATCACCAAGGATCTTTTTCAAGTAAATTCATCTCTAATCTTGAATATTTGACTTACATTATTTTATTTTATTAAGTACTTGTGATTTATGATTGCATTGGAAATTCAATTTTTGAACATAACTCCTCAAAACAAAAAGGTGATATCAGTGATGTATTTTATTCATTTTTTTAGGTTTGCTCTGAACGGGTTTCTCGCGGAATGCTCCACATTGATCGTCTTCCTTTCATCATTTTACTCGCGAGAATTTTCTCGAAAAATGTCTTTGAACACGCTTTCCAGCTATTCCTCCGATTTAAAGAAGGAGTTCTTCCGCCTTACAAGGTTTCTTCACTCACTTTTAATTTTATTTCTTTATTTATTCCATTTATTTGTGAAGAATTGCTAAAAGTGTGAATGATGTAATGTTCAATTTAAATGATTTGATTGTTTCTGCTCAGGGTGGCCATCCCAATTTCCTATCAACTGAGCAAGTCGAGGGGATGTTGAGACTCGCGTCCAAAATTCCTGCTTTTAAGAATCTTCCTTCCAAGGTGAACAGTCAGGAATTCCTGGCCTGGATCAAACATCCAACTGCTGAAACCAACGTTCCGGCTTTATGGGAGGAAATCGGAAACGGAGAATTCATCACGACTGTTTACAAACTACTATTGATTCAAGGCTTCCGACCAGACCGAGTCGTCGCCATGAGCACCATCCTGGCCGACGAAGTTCTTGGAAGCGAGTTCCTCCCGTCTGGCGACGTAGACCTTGGAAGGGTTGTCGAGGAAGAAGTGACCTCTCGGACACCCGTCCTTCTTTGTGCCGCTCCTGGGTTTGATGCCTCGGGCCGTGTGGACGATTTGGCTGCTCAACGGAGCCAAGCTCTCGTGTCCATTGCCATCGGCTCTGCCGAAGGATTCACCCAGGCTGACTCGGCAATTGCGGCGGCTGTCAAGACAGGTCGATGGGTTTTACTCAAAAATGTTCATTTGGCCCCTCAGTGGTTGCTCCAACTGGAGAAGAAACTCCATTCGCTCCACCCACATCCGGGCTTCAGACTTTTTTTGACAATGGACATCCATCCTAAGATCCCGGTCAATTTGCTCCGAGCGGGTCGCGTGTTTGTGTTTGAGCCGCCGCCGGGCATTAAAGCAAATCTCCTTCGGACCTTCAACACCGTTCCTGCCTCGCGGATGATGAAGGCACCTTCGGAACGTGCACGCCTTTACTTCCTCGTCGCGTGGTTCCATGCGGTGATTCAAGAGAGGCTCCGCTACGTTCCTCTGGGTTGGGCGAAATACTACGAGTTCAACGAATCGGATCTCCGGGTTGCCTGTGATACTTTGGACGCTTGGATTGACTCTACGGCCATGGGGCGAACAAATCTCCCACCGGACAAAGTTCCTTGGGACGCTTTGAAAACTCTCTTCTCGGAAACGATCTATGGAGGGAAAGTTGACAATGAGTTTGATGCCCGTTTGTTGTCTTCCTTCGTTCATCGACTTTTCACTCCGAGGAGCTTCGAACCAGACTTTTGTCTCGTGGCCAATGCGGACGGCGGAGACATTTCAATGCCTGACGCCTTAAGACGCGACCAATTCCTCAACTTTGCTAATGCACTCACTCATAGACAAACACCGGCCTGGCTCGGACTCCCCACACATGCAGAAAAAGTTCTCCTTACTAACAGGTCGGTGGAAAATAGGATTTTATTATAATTATTAATAATTATTAATTATAAATAGATGTCAATCTGTCTCTATCAATTGCTCATCACTGGTATCCCGTCAAAATTTCACTTTTAATAATTTCACTTGTTAAAAATTTCATTTTAAATAGTTTCATTTTGAATTGTTCATCTAGTCAATAATTTCACTTATAAATAGTTTTTTTTTTAAATATGAGGGAACATCTGCCAATCATAATTATAACTGCCCAGAGCAGAGGACGCGGACCTTTTCCCCTTTGCGGCTCCTGCCCTCAACGAGGCGAAAGTCTAATGGCAAATTATTAAACCGAAAATGGTCCTGAAAAGAACCGTTGGTTCCAAAAGAGTTTCAATTTCAGTGTAGAATTCATATTCTGATAAAATATCATATGGAGAAATGACGTCATCAATCGATACAAAAGCTTCAATTTTTTTTATATTATTATCAATAAATATCGATATTAACAGTTGAGTCGTCAATTTTAAAATAAACCTTAATCCCATTTCAAGAAAAGGTTGTTTGAGTATATACAAATCTGATGGAATGAAGTAAAAGGTTCGGTTTGCGAGTTCTTAGAATATATATTAAAAATTAAAAAAATAAATGAAACTATTGATAGTGAAATTATTGACAAGATGAAACTATTTGAAATGAATTTAACAAGTGAAACTTTGATGGTGATTCCTCATTACTGTTTAATTTATTTTAAGTTTTAATTTCTTTCAGGGGAGCCGAGATGGTTTCGAAGCTTTTAAAAATGCAGTTGATTGAAGACGACGAGGATTTGCCAGCTAAGGAAGTCGGGATCACGGCTTCTTCCGGGACTCCTGCTTGGATGCGGACTTTGCTCATTTCCGCAGAGGAGTGGATGAAACTCATTCCGACGGAACTCAAGGCACTCAAACGGACGGCTGACAACATCAAGCGCCCACTTTATAGATTCTTTGAAAGGGAAGTGGCGGCGGGAGTTACAATGCTTCAAACCGTTACTTCTGATCTTCAAACAGTCATTCTAATTTGCCAAGTTAGTTTTACTTAATTAAACTCAAAGAAAAGGATTACAATGATAATTTCCGACAGGTAACATTAAATGTTTGAATTAATTTCAGGGGGAACGAAAGCAGACAGTGTATCAACGGAAATTGATTTCCGAATTGGTCCGTGGATTGATCCCTGGGAGTTGGGAAGGGAAATATCCCGTACCTCGTGGTTGCACAGTCATCAATTGGATCAATGACTTAGCTTTAAGAATCAATCAATTCATCAACATCTCCCTATCTGTTTCGAAAAATGGAGCCGAAACATTGGATGTATGTTATTTGATTTATTGGTGATTGTATTTAATTTATACATTAATGTAATAATTAATTTATTAATTCCTTTAGTCAATTCCTGTCTGGCTTGGCGGTCTATTCAACCCTGAAGCCTATTTCACTGCCACGCGTCAATGTGTGGCCCAAGCCAACGGATGGTAAGCGCATTCACTCATTTTTTATAAGAATTTATGAATAATGTAATGGGTTTGATTTGGTTAGGTCTATCGAAGAGCTTGAGCTCGAAGTTCTCGTTGGAGCTCAAAAGGGCAATTTCCATCTTGTTGGATTGAAACTCCAGGGAGCTGCTTGGAAGGAAGGATTGCAACTCTCGGCTGATGTCCTTTCAGATCTTCCGGAAGTTTGCCTCACTTGGCTCAAGTAACTATTTTGCTAATGTTAAATCACTTTTTAGACCAATTAGCCGACTAGACAAATTATAGAAAAACATTTGAAATTTCCAGGAGCGACCCGAAAATAAATTTGGCTGATGGAAAGATCAACTTGCCTGTTTACTTAAATTCAACTCGTGACGATCTGCTATTCACCGTGGATATGAAAATCCTTAAGGCCCAAGACAAATACAGTTTCTACGAACGCGGTGTAGCCATTCTTGCCTCAACGCTTTCCTAATCAGAATTCGAAGATCAGATTCCTAACTTACTTGGCTATAAGTATTATACCATAAACTATTAACAATTTAGTAAACTACGATTGGTACAATATATTGCATGTACTCTTCTTTTAAGAACATTTATTATAAATACCTAATTATGCATACTATTCATATATCTAAAAATCAATTCAATTACCTAATTCTTTTTAACTCGACTTACCATTGTCAGTATCAATTTTAAAATTATTGAATAAAGTTAATTTGTTGATTTCATGAAAATTAAAATAATTTCTATTTATTTTCAATTGAATTATTTATAGAATTAGAGTCTAGAATATTCCTCATTTTTGGTTTTATGCCTTTTATATGAACATACATATAATGCAATGTAAAAATTTAATTCTTTATTCAATTATAAAATGTTATATACTTATTTTAAATATGATAATTAACATGAATAAATTGTGGGTATTATAAATTATATGCAGGAAATGAAATGGCAACTTACTTTGATATGATCTGAATGTATGGCAAAAGTATGAAAAAACGTTACTGACACATTCTTTTGATGAGTCGTAAAAGTTAAAAAATTATATCAATATATTCAACCAAAGTGCATAGCATACACTCTTCGTTTAAATATTATTAAATAAAGACGAAACAGATGTTTTAAAAGAATGAAAGTTGATTTTTTGTAAAATCGTAAAAAAATATAAATCAAAGAGCCATTGAAGGAGCATTCATAATAATTAATCCTTTATATTTAAAACATAAATTTCATTAAAATGACATGGGATTTGATAACCGAATTGCTGTTTGGGTATTTGTATGGGTGACGAGACGTTTATGGATGTTATATAATTCCTCGCTGTATGGGTGGAGATTAGGAGAATCAATTGGGAGTTTAATTGAATTACTACATTGGGTTGACGGTCATTTGTTGGTGGGGTTTTGGTCTGGTTGTGTAACATGGTCGTCCCCTCGTTCCTTGGTTCTTCGTGTGTGCGTCTCTCCATTGATGCTGGTGAATGGAATGGATGGGGGGAATGGTGAGTTTGCTGGGTCTGGTGGTGGAGATTCTACGCCTTCAACTCCCGAGTTGGGTGGCCAGTTGGAAACTCGGAGCCCAACAACACCCAACTCCACTCACGTCAAAAATTAATTGACTTCTAATGGTAAGTCCTTTTAGAACTCTGACCAATTATGCGCCTACAACACGTCTGTCTAAGTCACCCGATTCACCAGGAATTTCCCCAAGATTCACAATCTTTTAGATTTTCAACAATAAATTGGCAAAATGTGAATTTCCATGGGCCAATATTTAAAAATTTCTTCTGTCGGTCTTTGACATTTCTTCTCATTTCTTGAATTTCCTAATTGTTTTTTTAATTTGACTCCATTGGGTATTGTAAAAGTTAATTATAATTGATGAAAGGCAACTGAAGGACTTCAAGTTTTAGTTTTATTTTCGATAAAGAAACATTTCATTTTAAAACATTCCAAACAAGTATTTGAACCTGAAATGGAAGTTTTCTATGTACAATTATGTACCTTATTAATAATAAATTATTATAAGTTTTGGAAGTGATTTTTCTAATTTAATTTAGTCAATTGGCCATGGAAGATGAGAAGGCTTAAGGAGGTGCGAACCAAGGCTCTGACTCACCAAGACACTTGGAGATGATTGAAGGTAAAATGGACGAGGAGTCTGTTTTAATGGAGGAAGAGATCCGACGAGAGCCGAGTGAGTCGATCCTCGACTGGATGAAGGAACCCAAGAGCATGGACCTGCCTCAACCCGCCATTCACATGGATGTCGTCCAACGGGAAGGTCTCCTTCCCCCGTCGCTCCCGCCAATCCAAACGTCGCTTCCGACCTCCGTGGCCAAGAGCTCTGACTTCAAGCAGGCCGTGGAGATGCTCCTCCAGTTGTACCGGCTCTTCGGCGCCAGCGTCCGGAATGAAGAGCTCTCGAACTTCGTGGACTGCTACGGGGAAACCGTGGTTCGCGGAGTGGCCCAACCCATTTACCAACTCACAGGGGCCTTCGTCCAAGCCGACCATTTCTCCTGCCCGCTCTGCTTCGGCGTCCTCACGGAGCCGGTCACGATCCGGTGCGGTCACTCTTACTGTCGACGGTGTTTGGAAGAGGAAGAGCCCGGCGGGTGGTGTCGCCGATGCAGTTGCAACCTCGTGGCCTCGGACTTCCACGGAACGAGACCAAACGTCCTCCTCGGCTCCCTCGTGGACAAATGGTGGGGAAGGGACCTGAAGGCCGGCGAGGTTCGGGCCCAGGCCGATGCTGTTTTGAACCACGAGAACAACTTGCTCGCCCCCGACAAACTTCTCATCTCCCTCTTCAAGTACAAGGAGGCCATTGATCTGGGTAAGAACCGCTCTTTCTATTTAATGTCATGGGAGATTTTTAGCCAGTTTCTTTGGTGAATGTCGCGAGAGATTAAAAGATCCGAGTTGACTCAAATTACAATCTCGACTTCTCAGGGAATTCCAGATTATGTAATTTGTCCATACTGGCAAATAAGTTGTATGCATTTAATCGGCAAATCCACACACATTGTCTTTATCTTAGACACCAATTAAATTATATATAAGTATATATATATTCCATTACGCTGTATTACAAACATGATATCCATGAACCTAAGTATCAGAATACGTAATTGCCTCGTTGGTTTTCATTCAACTCGAGCAATAACAAATTATATAAAAGGATCTCTTCGTCCTCCGCATCATTTGGGGGATTGACGTGTGAATCTCTTTATTCTCTTTAGACTTTTATTCACCTGGAATGTATATTTAATTATGCACCTCATTATTATGAGGGTATTTAAATGGGGGAAGGGGCGGGGAAACGCTCAGTCCCAACTTACGTCTTTTTAATCACTATCTACTCTTCTCCTATATTCGCCAATGTCTAAAGTACACTTTATTAAGCAATCTGTACTTATATATGTGTGTTATTCTAATAGGTCTCTTCCGAATGTTCTGATATTTCTCCATGTTTGTTTTTACATCCTTTGATTCATCAATTCTTCGTATTCATTCAAGATGAATTTGAGCTTCCAATTACACGAAAATGTATCTCATAAGATATCTCTGTCCATGTATGTATATGAAGTATAATATAGGTATTTGAGGATAGCCCAATGGCTTTGATTCCATTATAAATGCATTCAAGTCTCCTCGAAATAATTTTGACAAAGTGTGGAGTATGGAATGGAGCAAGAGAATTCCTCTCATCTAAATATGTAAAAGGGTTATTAAAAGAGTTTGGATCATGACGATAGGTCTAGCATGCGGAGTATGGGTGGAGAATGATAAGCTATAGACCTGACGCAGAGGAGGGAGATAATACATTGATGGTATATAGGTAGTTGAATTATCAAGCATTTACTACGAACTTGGTTGGCACTTGGTTTTTGTTCATGGCGGAGTTGTATGTATGTATGTAGGTGTGGTGTAAGAAGAGTTATGTAAACGGTGATTCTGTTTACGTAAAGGCCATTCCACGTTGTATAAGACTTTTACACATTCTCAGAAGGGAGTTGGCCTGTGTGGATGTAATGGAACGTTATGAAGGAACCCCTATATGTAAGAGATGTGTGTAGTTACATAAATATATTATGGAGGTACTTTACTTAACTTCATAGATATATTCATAGTGCTATGCCTGTGTGTGTGTGTGTTGAGGGCTCTCCGGCGCAGCATAAAGATTTACCCAACTTCTCCATCACCTCTTTTACATAAAAGTCTTTGAAGGAGTCTTTCCTTGCACAAGGAACATCACTGGAATTGTGGAATCTTGGACGTCCACCACCATGGCTCCAAAGACCTTACTCGCGTCTTTTTAGTCAAAACCTTTTGTCTCATTTCCCCATTAAACGTTCTTGGAATGTATGGCATGAGTGCGGAATTGTGTATTGACGGGAAAGGTGTTGGTTGGTTTGGTGCAATTTGTGCAGTCCCCTCAAAGAGCTACTCCAAAGCACGCGAAAGGTTTTGAGTCGCCATTATTGTGTTTTTTTCTGGACGGTGGTGGTTGAGTCGGAGGAGCGAATTACGTCGCTGAGTTGAACTTTACTCATCTCTTCCCATTAGGAGCATTCGAGGAGGATGAGGAGGAGGATCAGAGTTGAGGGAGAACATGTACAATGGTTTTTTCCTCTCTGAGCTTCTATGAGAAAAGGAGGAAAATGGGAAAGTTGTGGAATAAAAGAGCCAAGGACAAAGCTGAGAATATGTTTAATAGATCGATACATTTCCAATTACACACCACGAGTCTCTCAAGGAAATTACATTTTAAAGACCTTTTCATCCATCTTGTATATCCATTATATATACTTAATAATTCTATATTGTGTAATTATGTAGGTAAATATATGTAAATAGAATGTGAAATACATATATACATAAATAATGTGTGTATGGAAATGGCAAGGAGCTTGGCGACTTAGTCATTTGATGTTAGGATGTATTTAATACACGGAAATAATTCCTATTCGATGCACTACAAGGTGGATGTCGTGTTAACTATTCATGCCCTTTGTTCATAATACAAATAAAAATAATCATTTACTCTTGTCGACCAAAACACATAAAAACAAATAAATACATTAAAGTATTTAGATACTTACTTACATGAGTAAATGAGTATTCTTGTATGAGATAACTCATAATTACGTATATGTATCTATATTCAAATCGATGGGCTCACCGAGAGATTACATCGCTCGATAAATAAGTGCGTTCTTTGGCCATTATGATGTGAGTCATTAATAATTTGATAAGGGGAGTACCTATGAATATTTATCACTTTCATTTCCTTTATTCCGTATGTAATTTAAAATTACCATAGGTATTTATATATTAGAATTATTTAATGAAGTTAAGAGCAGATGAATTCCCATTCTGCTCATCCTTTGTTCCTCATATTACGTATTTACAAACATGTATTAATGTGGAAAACTTCTATATTTATGTAAGTAAAGTACATACATGATCACATAATGTTACATGTAGGTGCACATTTGGTTTGAATGTAGGGGATAGCGGGGAATCCTGAAGAATCATCTTGACTTCTTTACATCAATTGTCGAGTCGAATGTTTCATTTTCTCGTTTCAAGAGATATTTTATAAGTTTAAAAGCTTGAAATTTATTAAATCTACAAGTGTTTATAATATGACGTATGAGTGACATTGAGCTAATGGTTAAAATTATTCTTGGCAAATGTGTTTTTCTATCAATTCTCTCTGAATTGTATTCGGAGTGAATGATAAAAGAGATGAGATAATGAGGGGGATTCCACACAATGCAAACCTTCAAATCTCTAAACTTATCTCTTTTCTGGCAAACAGAGTTACACTAGTTACCTAACCACCATACCATCATCCACTAATCACAACTCCAACAAATATAACTCATGGAATCAACGCCACTTTTAAACCTTCCCTCCTTTAAATCCCCACCAAATGACCAATATTGATCCTTTTAAACTCATTTATGTAATTTATCATTACACGAGCGATAATTAAATTGGTCAACTAATCCTAAGTTATTTAATTCCCTCATTAACTGCCGTAATAGATATAAATTATGCTTACTCCGTCGAGAAGATTTATAAATTAGAACATTTACCACAGCGATGATTTATTTATTTTATGATGGAGATTAAATACACCACACTTATAACTTCTTCACTTCTTTATATTTACATATTGAGCCTTATGATGAATCTGCTTTTTAAAAGTCCCAACGGAAGATTAAATTCATCGCAATACGCACTGTACTTAGATACGAACATATATTTCTACTTTAATGCATATTTCATAAAGCTTTATCTTCACTCAAATTCTAAGGTGACTTATTCCTCCTTTCAAGTATTTCTTATATAGACCTCACTTTCTAAGTCTCACCTTTAGTAAGTTCTCTATGAATGAAGCACATATGAATACCAATATATATTATCAGTACCTCCTTATATGAATATTCTGTACATATCACTATTTTTGTATCATGTAAATGTATAATATGATATATACAGGGCAGATACATGACAGACAGGGCTTTTAAGCTAGATGAAATCGACTTAAGGATAGCAAAGGATTAAAGAGAAGTTGATCAACATCTCCACAATATTTATTAATGCTTTCTTTAAACATACTTGACATGAAAATACGTATACATAGTATAAGTATTTAGTAAGGAAGGGCATTTACCTAAGCACTATGGAGACTTGAACAAATAATTTTAAATTCCTTTTAAAAGAAGATTCAACTTCTCGCATCTTGACTCATCCACTTCACTTGCTATATATTTAAAAGAAACAAGATGGGCGAAAGTTTTTCTAAGAAAAATGAGGTATTGTGAAGAGAAATTAAATATTTTGTCCAAAGAGATTCCCAATTTTTCATGTCTGATACTTTACTATAAATAAAAGACCTTATATATCCTACATTGTTAGTATCACATTTAAGTATACATTTTATATTATCTACAAAATATATTATAAATATTAATGTAGGTATACTGGAATTTGTTTATATTAATAATTCTTAATTTCTTCATGAAATTGGAAGATTCTGCTCAGAGATTCTGTCAAATGATATCAAATCCGATTCTCAAGTTTTTTTTGTGAAAAGCTGTATAGGACTGGGCCCGGGTGGGTATAGTCAAAAGATGATATGTGTATGAAAGTGTTTATAAAGAGATGTGGAAGTATCATATTTAATGTGCGAGTCTTTGGGGATTTGATCAACTTGAGAGACCTTAGATAGACTTGAATATATTTTTCACAAAGGACCTTCTTTCCATTCTTCCCTTTCCCATTCAATCTTCTTATATTCTTTAAGCCAACACCGGGCGAGCAAACATTTATAGCACATTGAGTCAAGATTTTTGAAAAGGAGGATTTGGGAAATGGAGATTTTCTGTTGATCAAATAAGGAAATGAAAAGGAATTTGGGAAAAGATGAGATTTTAAGAGAAACTCATTAGACTCAATATTTTGCCAATTTATAATTTTGCCGTTGAGGGAAGTTGGAGAAAATTCTCAGGAACTTTCATCATGAGCTGAGATGCGGAGGAATCTAGGAGTTTTAAAAATCCCTCTAGCTCCACCCTCGAATTTTCATGTTTTATCAACTATTCCTAACCTAATGATCTTAATTGAGAAAGCAGAGTCTTGTGTAGGAAGGCAGAAGAAGTCAAGTGGCAGGATGACGTGGAGTTTAACAAAAATCTAATTAATAATAAGATCCTGGGAATACCCAGGATCTTCCTCCTAATGCGAGATATCGTAGAAGGAGGCGTCGATCCGCATTTCAATCCCACACACGCCCTTTAACACCTACATCCACATTCGTACTCACTTCATCAAGTTCGTTTACATAAACCCATTGGGGAGAAGTCTTGGATGGCACTGATGGAGGATTTGGCACGTGCCAGTGGATTCCACTGGATTCAATCCCGAATTCAAAATCAAGACAATTTACCTGAGGCAGCTTAATCTTGGATAATCATCAATTCCTATCAAATAGGTTTCTCGTCCAATTTCACTTTTAGAACTTAAATAATAGAACCTATTAAACAAAATTGTATCCATATTCATTGGTAAAAGTATGTACATGGCAGAACATTCACAGACCTATAGTATTATATTATATCTACCTAATATAGGTATATATAACAATAGTTTATGATCAAAATTCTCATTTAAATGCCAATTCGTTTAAATAAGATTTATTCAAAATTGAAGACTTTTATTTAAAAAATAAAATAAATTTCTCTTTAGTTCTCATGAATTTTTCTATTGTTGAACTTTGGATCTTTTCAGTGTCGGACGATCATCAGTCCTTGGGTCATCGTGCTGGGACTTATCTTGCCCTGGGTCGCCCAGAAGAATCCTTGGAAGATGCCGAAGGGGCCATTCGCGCATGTCCATTTTGGTCGCAGGGATATTTCCAAAAGGCCGTAGCCTTGGGGTCCATCGGTCGCTATGAGGATTCCTTCATCAACCTCACCATGGCTCTCTTCCTTCTCAAGACGGCCAAGAGCCCCAGTGGGTGGCGGCTGAAGCCAATCAAGGCCGAGATGGTCGGAGTTCTCCACAAAATTTTCTTGCAATTGGTCGGAGGCTTCGGCGTTGGCCACGGCGTTCGACGTCACTCCTTGGACCACGTGACCCTTGGTCCGTATCCGAATCCTAGGAAGGCGGCTGTGCGGAGGAGTCGCTACGCCACTTCTGACCTCTCTGAATCCGAGAACAACTCGAGCGGGGACGAAGGGGAGTCCAAACGCGGGATGCCAATTTTGAAACACCCGCGGCACGAGAACCAGCGCGAGCGCGCCCGGCTCATGAACCAGAGTCTTCCGTCGTCTTCCTCGGGGAGCTTTGAAGGGCAGTTGGGGCGGGTGAGCCGACTCTTCGATCGCGCCCTCCAGGAAATCTCGCGGCTTGAGACCGAAATCATGGATTTCCGCGAGCGGATGCAAATGAACTTGGAGGTGGAGCGGGTGACGCTGGGGCAAGACGGGATTTGCCCACAACTCCTCCGCCCCGTCGACTCCTCGCTCATCGCCATCTCGGACTTTGATTGCACGCTCTGCTATCGGCTGCTCCATGAGCCTGTGACAACCATTTGCGGGCACACGTATTGTCGGACGTGTTTGGAACGTTGCTTGGACCACTCGCCATTGTGTCCCTTGTGCAAGACGTCGTTGACGAGCTATTTGGCCCAACGGACTTTGGCCGTCACTAACTTCCTGGACGTGGCCATGGCCCGGTTCTTCCCCAAGGAACGCCATGACCGGCTCAAGCAGTACGAAGAAGAAGTGGCCGAAGCCGGATATCAAAACCCAGAGATTCCGATCTTCGTGTGCACCATGGCTTTCCCCACCGTTCCATGTCCGCTCCATGTGTTCGAGCCGCGCTATCGTTTGATGATCCGTCGGACCATGGAGGCCGGGACGAGGCGATTCGGCATGTGCTGCTACCAACAAGACGGCGAGAACAACTATGGCTCCTTCGGCACGCTTCTTGAGATTAAGAATGTTCAGTATTTCTCCGACGGACGTTCTGTTGTGGACACCGTGGGCGCGCGGAGATTCAAAGTTTTGAAAAAGTCCATGAAGGACGGCTACAACACGGCAGCCGTTGAGTTCATCCAGGATTGCCCTGTGGATGAAGCCGAACGAGATCGTAAGGAACATCAACCAATTACTCGAATTTATATTTTATCGAATCGAATTTTTTAATGTTTTAATCTTTAATTTTCAATTGATTCATTTAATAGTTATTTGACATACCTATTCAGATTCAGTATTCAGATTTGTAGTATTCAGATTGCATTGAATAAATGTATTTGTTTGGCAGGGATCAAAGAAGTCCGGGATCGCGTTTACTTTGAGGCGACTGAGTGGCTGAAGACGATCGATCAAGGTCTTTGTCAAAGGATTTACACTCACTTTGGCCCAATGCCCGACCCTGACATGGAGAGTCCAGAAAATCCCGACGGTCCTCCCTGGATTTGGTGGCTCCTCGCTATCCTCCCATTGGATCCAAAGGCCCAACTCGCCATACTCAGCATGAATAGCCTGTTGAAAAGACTCGAGAGCATTTTCAAAGTCGTTCGCTATGCTCGCGCGAGTCGGAATTTAATTCATGGTTAATTGTAATTAACTAAATAACTTTGAAGCGGTACATTTGGAGTGCTGCTATATTTAAATAAACTGAGAGCGTTCGCGCATTTAAATCTACTGTACCTGTAACGAGTTTTAAAGAGGGATAAAATGAGTCATGTGTCCCCGCTTATGTGGACTATGCAATTAAATAAAAAGTCAAAAATTCGAAGACACTACGACACAGCACTTTTTTATTTAGTAACTAGTTGTAAACTTCCCTCTCCAAGTCTAAAGACTAAAATACAATACGTATGTACATATTGAATGTATTTCTTTATAGTTTAAACAATCTTGTATTTATCTAAATTTATAAACCAATTCAATTCCAATGGTTACAAATTATAAACATGATTACAAACTATTAAAACAATTTAATTACTTAATTTCTCAGTTAAATGTATGCTAACTAGTTACTAGTTAACTAGTTTTTTTTAGCTTCTCCAATTTCTTTGTACTCTACAATGCGTAATGAAATTTAGGAAATTAGAGCTTTAAATTCCCAATTGAATGTCTAATTAATAATTAGTAATTAAGTAATTATTCTATTCATGCATATACTTATCTATTTCATTCATCCTTTTAAAAAATATCTCACTATCAGGTACGCACGCAACTCTTTTAAGATTTCTTAAATCTTTTTATTTAAATCTAGCTAATTTAAATTACCATTATTGTTATGTAATTAACTTTATTTATTTAAACATTATACTATACGTATACATCAAAGACTAAATGACTATGAATTGTTTTTGTAATTTATCTCTAATTTTACATATTATTTATCATTATACTTTAATAACTTTAATTGTAAATATTTTTTTCAACTATTACCCAAATTGGTCTAATATACGAGTCCAATTAAGTAAATGATGATTAAATGAGTTTACTTCCTATTTCACTTGTAATTCTCTTTACAATTAACCATCATATATTTTACTTCTTAACTCCGGAGTTCATTGAAATATTTGAAAAAATAAATTGAGTAACTCATTTAGTTTCATAAGGTACGACTTGAAGCACCATTAAGTTTTAGAGGAAAGAAAACTTTGAAAAAAAATCTATGAAGAGATAAATAGTTTGCAATGCTTTTTAAGAGCATAAATATCTTAAATATGAAATGTTTAAAAAATAGCTTTTTTTTAAATATATTGATTCTTTTTTAGATGAAGGAGTATAATGATGAGTGTAATGATGTAACTATGTGAATATACATGTAGGCAGATGGTCAATTTATATTCATCTATGAATCTACGATAAATATATAGGTTTTATAG
>VJMY01001148.1:0-18449 GCA_009869795.1 Neelides sp. FZ-2019 | reverse complement strand
ATTTGCTTTATTATGAAATACGGATATTTATTTTCAAAATCTACCAAATTTGCTTTATTATGAAATACGGATATTTATTTTCAAAATCTACCAAATTTGCATTTTAGTTGACATGTGTTTAAACAAATATTTTTTTTAGAAATTCGAACTTCTGAAATCAAGCAACTTCGTATTGCTGCATTTTTGCAATCTTTGACGGCAACGGTAGCTCCAATGATCAGCATTATTGCGACCATCTTCACGTTGATTGGATTCACGTAATTACATATATACAGAAAATAATAATTGTGTTTATTTTCCATTTATATGTAAATAAATCTTCAATTTGCCATTTTTAAATTATTAATAAAAAATACGCATTGGATATTTTAGGTTGTCAGGAAACAGCTTAACATCTTCAGTGGCATTTAGTATTTTCTCCGTATTCTCTGCACTCAATATGACAATAGGAAGTTTCCCTTGGGTTTTACGGTAAGACTCGAATTTCGCAAACATTTTTATTTCATCTAAGCAATTTGAATTACAAATACTTATAACTATTTCTATTTAGAGCTGTTACTGAGTGTTTTGTGAGTTTTGGAAACTTCAAGAAATACATTGAGCTACCTGAATTCGAGCTGAGTAATAATGATCCAATAGAATGTGATCATAATTCCGTTATAGTGATTCGAAATGCGACCTTTGCCTGGGAGTCCAACACGGTGAAGAAGGAAGCTGAGAAAAGACCTCACAAGAAAGACAAAGGAGCGAAGAAGGAGAAAAGGGGGAAGATGAACGGAGATGTAAATGAGAGCAAAGGGCTCACGGCGGGACCAAAGTACACCAACTTCCTTGAGGACATCAACGTAGAAGTGAAACGAGGAAAACTCGTTGGGATTTGTGGTCAAGTCGGAAGTGGGAAAAGTTCCTTGATATCAGCCATTCTTGGTGACGTACGTGGACAATCACAATTAAATAATTACTTTTCTGTTTTGTGTGACTCCATATAAAGATGTTTTGCATTGCCCAATAACTCCTGTTGATCCTTAGATGAAAAAAGCGGAAGGGAATGTTTTGATCAGAGGCTCCATTGCGTGCGTGGCCCAACAGGCATGGATTTACACGGCCACTTTCAAAGAGAACATTTTGTTTGGACTTCCTGAGAATGAAACAAAGTATGTGTGAGGCTTAATGAAACTCTTCATGCAATGGGGCAATCTCCTCCAATTTAACTTTATTTTTATTTTTTACTCCAACTTTTAATGGTGATTGTAGGTACAATGAAGTTTTGGACATTTGTTGTTTGAAACCTGACATTGCCCGTCTTCCCAATCAAGATATGACTATTATAGGAGAAAGAGGAGTCAATTTGAGGTTTAATTTAAAAAAAATTGCATTCAAATTTATACTACATGGTCATTTAAATAAATAAATAATTATTATATAATAATCCATTATTATTATAATTTATTCCTATACAATACAAAAAATTAACTTCTTATTCATTTCTTCAATTTTAATTTATTTAGTGGGGGTCAAAAACAACGATTGAACTTGGCAAGATCTTTGTATTCTGACAAATCAATTTATTTGCTTGATGATCCTCTCTCATCTGTTGATTCTTTGCTTTCCGAGCTCATATTTGAGAGAACGATTTTCGGGGAGTTAAAAGGAAAGACAATCATTCTCGTCTCAAATTCATTTAAGGTTATATATATTCACATATATTATTTTATAATTGCAACATAACAATAAAGAATTAACAGATAACACTATTTAATTTCACATATATTATTTCGTATAATAGTTTAAATGCCTATTTTCTTTTTATTAATTAGTTTCTCGAGAAGTGTGACGAGATTTTATTCATGAGAGACGGAATCATCACTGAACGTGGGGCTTTCGACAAATTACTGAGAAACAAAGGGGAGTTTTACCACCTTGCCAAATTTGATCATAAGAGAAGCTCGACTGAGGATCTTCGAGAAGATGAAATGAGCGAGGCTGAAAATACCGCCACTAAAACCCAGAATGTGGAAGAAAAAGTCGAGATTTTCAAAACTGAAGAGACTGAGTTTGGCGACCAGAACCTGAGAGCTTTTGGCTTGTACATCAAAGCCTGCGGGGGTTATTTGGCCTTCATCGTCATTCTCATTTCCCTCTTCTTATTTGGTTTCTCTCGGATGTTCACCAGCGTGTGGATTCAAAAATGGCTCGATGCTAGAGACGGAAATTTCGTAAGTATTTGAAATTTTCTCATTTATTAGAAATTAATAGATTATGCTCTGGTCAAAGTATATGCATATAATTACTAAAGTGTTTGTGTGTATGACATGACTTTCATTAATTATTCAACAGAATCGCACTGGGAATTGGACAAATGAGACAGAGGGAGAAAGACTTGGAAGCATCACAGACAACCCGTATCTTGAATATTATCAACTTATTCTCGGAGCGAGTGTCATTGTCTCATTGGTTATTGGACTCGTTAAAGTACGATTTTGTTCAGATTTAAATTTAAATGTTCGGGTCTTTCAATAGGCATGAAATTGAGTTATAATGGGTTAAATATTTTCAGGGCTGTCTTGTTGTTGGTTTCGTGCTCAATGGAGCCACGCGACTTCACAATCAAATGTTCGATCGAATTTTGACAACGAAGCTTTCCTTCTTTGATTCCACACCTGGAGGAGTCATCATTGCTCGATTTTCAAAAGACCTGGACGAAAGTAAGACTTTCTTTTTGGAAATCTTTGGAAATGGGAAAAAAATCTACGATTTGAGACTAAATGGGAATTTTGTTTACTGACAGTTGATGCCCGACTTCCTTTCTTCTTCGAATTTGTTTTCCAAGCTCTTTTGTTTCTCCTTTCTTCGATTTTGGTCATATGTATGGTTTATCCTATCATTTCAATTCCACTCGTCATAATTCTGGGTGAGTCGAGATATTTAACGAGATTACTTCAGACAAATTAAATCTTACTGACAAACTTTTAATTCACGGATTTAGGTTAATGAGTTTAATTAATCTAACTCTTTAATAATTAATTTTCCTTTAGCATTGATGATTTTTCTCGACATTTGGCTTAACGTGGGCGTTCGACAGACCAAGAAATTGGAAAACATGTTAAAAGCTCCGGTTATTCATCATATCAAGTCTTCAATGGCTGGCCTTTCTACAATTCGAACTTATCATAGAGAAGGAATCTTCATTGCTCGGTAAGTTCACATCAAACTTATCAATTTTAATTTTTTTTAGATTTTGAGATACATTCTTCATATATTCTCATGAATAATCTGATCAAATCATGTCTAAAAAATTGATTGTTGATTTTTTAATTTTATGAATATTTTAGATTTACTGATCATTTGAACAAACATTTGGCTGCTGAAGCTATCTTTCGATTTTCAAGTCGTTGGTTCAGTGTGCGAATGGACGTCATAGGCGTCATAACCATTTTTGTCACGGCTCTCATCTCCGTTTTTTTGAGGAATGAGATTACCCCTGCTTATGTAGGTTTGGCTCTCTCGAGCGTTTACACGGTGAGTTTCATTATTTTTAAAGAATATAATAGATTAATTATAATAAAAATTAAAACTCATTAAATTCTATTCTCTTAAGGTGAGTACTTTTGTTCCTTTCGTTATGCGAATGAAGTCTGAACTTCAAGCCAGATTCAACTCCGTGGAAAGAATACTTGACTATGCACATGTTAGATTTCCTACTACATAATAGATTATAATAAAGATCTAAATGAGAAAATTTAAAATATCTCAAACTCTAGCTTATTGTTAGTTAAAGTTGTACAGGGCTCATGTTTATGTTTAATTTATTATTTAGAATTTGGAACAAGAGGAACAGGCTGAAGTGTGCATTAAGAAACCTTCTGATTGGCCCTTAATGGGAGAGATCGAAATGCGCTCTGTTTCCTTTCGTTACCGAGAAGGCTTGCCGAAGGTTCTCAAAGAAGTTACCCTTCATGTACGAGGTGGCGAGAAAGTTGGGGTTGTTGGAAGAACTGGAGCAGGTGAGTAGGATTACTCTACTAATGGGTTCTTGACAAGTTTTAATAACCAATGGTATTCACACTTGAACGTTTTTCAATTTAGGAAAAACTTCTCTGTTAATTCCACTCCTCAAGCTTTGTCCTCTGGAAACAGGACAGATTTTAATTGACAACATCGACATTGCACTAATGACATTACAAGATTTGAGGAGTGAAATCTCCGTCATTCCACAAGACCCAGTTCTCTTTCATGAAACTTTGAGGTTCAATAACGATTCTTTAAAGTGAAAACATTCTGCTCATGGGAGTGTTAACCGCATTGTTTATGCTTTTCAGGTACAATCTAGATCCCTTCAAAGATTATAAAGATTCCGAAATATGGGCAGCACTGGAAAGAGTTCAATTGAAATCCAAGGCGAGTTTAACTAATTATTAAATTCAAACACATTTGAAAATTCTGTTTCCACATATAATATTTCTCGATTTAACCATAGATGCATCATTTTTTAATTTGTCTTTTCAATCCATATAGATTATTAAACAAGACAAGCGATTGGATACGATCGTTCGAACTGACACTGACAATTTTTCCATGGGAGAGAGGCAGCTCATTTGCTTGGCACGAGCGCTTCTCCGGAGACACAAAGTAAAATGAGTTTAAAAACTTGATCTTTAATGATTTGCAATATGAATATCTATCAGTATTTTTAAATTCTTTATGTTGACCTTGTTTTAGATTTTATTCCTCGACGAGGCCACTGGGTCCATGGATGTAGAAACGGACTTCCTCATTCAAAAGACTATCCGGGAAGCGTTTTACGACTGCACCGTCATCACTGTTGCCCACCGACTCAACACCGTTGCCACTTACGATCGCATTGCAGTGATGGATGCTGGTCGTCTCATTGAATACGACACACCGGCCAATTTGATGAAGAATGAAAGTTCTCAGTTTTTCAAGCTCATGAAAGCAGCTGGAATTTCAAGTCTGGATACGAAGGGGGAAGAAGTCGCTGAGAAGAGCGAAGACGTCAAAACTTAAGTTTCTTCTAATTTCAATTTACAAATTTATATTTCGATTTAACCCGACTATCAAAATTATTAGTGGATTTTATTGATTTACAACTAATGGATTTTAAGATTTTGTTGCATTGTTCCTGTTACTTTCGGCTTTAAAACTATATGAACAAATTACCCAGTGAGTTGAGCAAAGGATTACCTAGTTAGCTAATATGAGTTCTTATTTATTTTGCTTATGGACTGTGTGTATTTACATATTTGATGTTCTTTGGTAAGTACTTGCAATTTTAAGTGAACTTATTCTCATACGAGACAAATTAGAATTGGAAGAACATTTTTTGTCTTTGAATCGAAATTGAACTTATCCTTACCGTGTTGTTCATTACAATATATAATTACTCTTTATTAATTTATTATCTTTGTATGACTTGTTCTGAATCTGATTTGGATTAACATTGAAGACTTTTATATATTTATCATGTTTAGGAGTCCGTACAAAGCGTGATCTACGAATGTCTTATTAAAATTGAATTATGTAACATGCAAATGTGATACATTGTCTGTTAACCAGTTGTTAACAGATTTATACCTATACTATTCTAATCAAACTAAACTAATTGCTCCTATTTTAAATAGTATCGTATTATGTGTGATTTAGATTTATAATACAAAAAACTTGAAGTTAATTCTTCATTACTTATATAAACTCTTAGTTTGAAATTTAAAGTAACTAAATAGGTAGTATTTAAGAATTTGTGTATATTTATCCTATTACATACCTACCGATAGAAATCATTTATGATTACGTAAATAGCCATTATGCCTGCGCTTGCTTATGATTTCCCTCATAGTTATTAAGCTCTAGTTTTCTTCGTAGTTGAGTTTCAGTCTTTTGATTTTCATGTACATAGTTGATTTTATTAAATGCAGTTGTAGGTTAGAGCTTTATTAAGATCCGAATGTATTCATTTAATTTATTTTATTTAGCCAACTTATAATCTCAAAACCTGCTTTATGGAAACTTGACCAAAGTATTGCCCGTTCTACGTTGAATCTTTTACCTTTCTACTAAATGCTTGATTCAACGTAATAGTTAATTATAGTTATATATGGATTTTAGTTTTTGTGTTCTAGTGTTTAATATTTGCTTATAGTTAGAAAACTCATTTTATTTGAATGGATCAAATAAGCAAAAAGAGGTTTGGTACAAGATTTATAAGGATTTAAATCAACAAGGTTACATCACATCACGACATCACGTCCTTTTCTCTACATTTCTCAAGAGTTATAGCTTCGTAACTATTTTGATAATTTAGATCTCAAATACTCTAAGCTGTTCAAACCACTCTTCTTCATTCACTTACAAAACAATCGACATCGATATTATAAGTTATGGAAAACTTGGATGGAAATCCATTTTTGATTTGTTTTCTCATCTTTGTTTAAATATCAAATGCAGTAAGAATAATTCATGTAGTAGGGATAACCACAAATTACCATTATATTCTCATTTTAGAAACTCATGTGTTCAGTCTCTGGTAGTTGGTACTCACTAGACTTACTTACGTCTATTTAACATTGTTTATTCTTAATTAGTAATTAGATAACTGAGAAAACCCATGCATGGAAAAATTTTTAATTTTTTATTCGTCTGTTTATTAACGGTTCTCCTTTAAATTGGATGACATTACAATGTAATATTTTGTGATATGAAATAAAGATTAAAATGTTACCATTCTTTGTCATTTTATAAATGGGATAAATGATCATTTATTCATGAGATTCGAGAGATAAAAGGCTTTTCACCCATACACAAATTGATCAAATATAATATTATATAGAAATATTTATTAAATACTTGAAGGAACAATTTAATGGAAATCAACTGCGACCACAAGTAAATACAGAATAAATAATTTATATGTAACTGTACTATAAATTATCATAGGTAAAGCTCAACTTTAGGCTCAAGAGGGAAACTTATTGACTAAAAGTGAGTGAAAATATTTACATTAGCTAAATAGCATTTGTATAGCTCGTATAATGTTTTTAACAAAAAGATATTATATGCCTACTATCTACCTACTTACATGTGTCTATGTATATGTGCATACATATACTCTGTACCTACTTTTAATGACGATATCAGACTATCATACCTTTATACTACTGATTAAAGCTATCAAAATCTTGTAATCTTAATTTATTAAAATGATCTAAATTTAACCTTGGTATGTACATACATATATAGGTCTTATATTTGTATTATTTTCTCTTGGCAAACAAAGAATATCAGAAGGTGAGGGTGAGATTATAACAATTGATGTTTATTTTCATGAGCTATGAGTGAAATGAGGCGAAAGAGTAAAATGTTCATCTTGATCAACTAAAGGATAAAGCTCACAAGGATTACTGATTGTGAATTGCCATTTGAGATTTGGTATTTGAGAGTTGAGACCAGTTGTATTTCTTCAAAGCAAAGACATTTCTTTTTAGCTTTGTAAACCATTGCATTCATGTTTTCTTCATTCATGTTCAAGTTCAATTTCTGAATCAAATCCATAAGTAACATTTTAAATATGTAGGTATATAGGGTACTTATATATTGCATGTCATATAATTAAACATTTTTCATAAAAAATATCCTTCGAATTCCTTCTATATGTCGAATTAGTAAAGTATCATTTTATGGTTTTGGTGAAAGCTTCCATAATTGCCAATTTCAACATCTCTTTCACAATTTAGAGCCTTTCTTTCCATTTGAAATTTTCAATGTCGCTTTTGTAGCAAAATTATCAATAGAATTTTCGTTTATAGAGAAATATTGGACAGTTCGTTCACGTCGCTCATACATACATACTCAAGGCATATGTATCATATTTAGTTTTACATTGCTTTCCTAAATCTAGCATTGTAGGTATAATAAACATCAAACACATAAATTCAAATATAATTACAAACTCCAAATGTTTAAAATTTCAATTAGTTAAAAGTAAATAAAAATAAGAGGCAATTTTCATAAAAAGAAGAGGCTAGAAGAACCCTAAGTGAACAAACCTCAAGTGAATAGAAAGTTTTTTTAAAGTGAATGCTGAGAATATGTTGAAGAATGTTATTTAAATCGAAAGTGTATGAGTGGAATGTAACAAAGTTTTGAATATTTAACTAAAAGTTCATTGAAAATACAAATGTACGTATGTATTTAGTTATGTAGTTCTAGTTACCTATTAGACATCCATATATATAATACAAAATGATAATGAAATGATTCAAAGAAGTATAAATTTTACAATTTGTGAGTGTCTGGCTAATATTATTCTATTTTAACAATAAGAACTTAATAGTAAAAGTTTTCTAATTTACTCTTTCAAATTGATTTGAAGATTATTTTATTCATTTCACGTATATGCCAGAACTATGGAACTTCTTTACGCAAAAATGATAAGGGAAGGTAAAATATGTTCATATACAATGTTATATGTACATACCCATAGAAAATACATGAAAATTATATATGAAATACAAATTTGGTATTCGAAACTTAAATTTGTAAATTCTCTTATTAATTATCAGAGATTGTGCGATCTCGTTTTGACGTGTGTTCTTATGCAAAATAAGTATGAGTATACTTATGTGACTAATAATATATTTGTATTCTCTCTTTGACAAATAAATCTTGTATAGATGCGAGATGTGATGTAGAAATACAAAATAGGTACAGGATTACACAATAAAGAAATGCGAAGATGCGATTCGTACAATTTGGTAGTTTTTCCTTTCGTGAAAGTTGTGATCTTCAAGGAAGAAGCAAAACGATATCTACTATAAATGTACGACATATACTTATATTGTTAGTGTTAGTAAATATGTTCACAATATATATGTATGTTTAGGTGTATACCTAAACATTGTTTAAATACGTAGGTAATATTAAGAAATTAATCTTCATCTATCTATTTATTCATAAACATAAAAGATTATCAAGAAATAAATAGGAATTCAATTTCTTTCTCAATAGAAAAAGATTACGAAAAATAATCAATGGTCTTTGTGCCTTCATTAAGAATATATTTATGTATGGGTATAGGGCGTGATCGGCAGGAAAGTAAGGAATCTACATATGTATTACAAACCTATGACATGGCGAATGAGCGAACTACATAATATATGTATGATATGCCTGATGTGTATCATTTTGTATACCTAATCGTATATACTAATTGAGTTGATAATATCAAATAACTAGTAATTTGTCAGAGAAAAATAAAGTTGTTTACTAAACTAAAATTAGTATATCTACATGTATCTATATATTAAGGTATACCTACTACTTATAAATACATACTTATGTATGTATTTATAAGTATATTAGTATATCTACATGTATAGATACATACATACCTAGATGAAAATTTCAATTTTTGAAATGAAAAAAAAGTCTCAACTAATATTCATTAAGAATTATACAATTAATACCTAAAACTAGAAAATATGCAAAGTTAGGCGATTTCACTCTCTCGCCTTTTAGTTTTTTAAGTTCACAAATACACATATAGAAAGTTCTTAAGCGGATTTAATGTAACGCATAATTATCTGCAAAACATTCGTCTTCATTAGATTAGTAGATTAAATTAAATTATTGAGGAATATTTCATTAGCTCATGGCTCATGATATAAACGAATTATTAGCTTTCACCATACCATATCATATATACTTATCATACCATATGCGTTCTAATGTGTAACGTATCAGATCACATAATAATGTATTACATAAATCTTATTTCATAAACCAAAGTTTAATTGAATCTTCAATTCATGATGATTTCAAAGGAGTAGTTTCTATTCAATTCTATGGGTGTATTGGCAATAACAGTGAAATTAGTCTCGCGGACCTTCGGTCGAGACGGAGATTGAGATGAGCCTTGGCGGAGGGGTGAGGGAAGTTCCACTCGGCTCGGCTCCTTCTGAATCTAGCTTAGTGAGGTCGAGAACGGCTTGGCTCGCCGCGACTTGAACGGGTTCTTTTGTTTGGGACGGATCATCGGGGCATTCGCTGAGTCGAATGGCTGGGAGTCCATGAGACTCCTCTTGAGAATTACCAGGGCTGTCACCCCCGGTGGCCCAACTCGGACCTTTCTCATCCTTCCTGACGTTCTTGTGGCTTCTCTCTCTAGTGGCAGTAAATTATAAATGAGCCTCCTTACGTGAATCCACGCTAAATGCCCTTGATTAGCCAATTGCCTCCAGAGTAATTAAATCAAGGAAATTGGGCTCGCGCTACTTTAAAATATGCATCAAATGAGAAAGGTACACTCTCGGGGTTTCTCATGTCACCTTCAATTTGGTGAGAATCTTGACACGCTTGATTTCATATGCGGTTCAAATCACTCCACCCCAATTTGAGCGAGATTTTATTCATGAGTCATGTCATATGTGTAACTTTAAAAAAGCCCCTTGATTGAATTAGCCTGAGCTCCGAACTCTCGAGTTTCCGAATGGCTAATTAATGAGTCTTAATTGAGATTAAAACAAAATTTGAGAGTCAAACTCCGGGATACCTTTCTCTGAGAACGGCTGGCGGCGGAGAGCCAATAAGTCGGAGTGGAGAACCAAGGGTTGAAGTGCCTCGATGATGAGCCGAGTCCCCGGTCCTCAAACTCCGTTCCACCTAGTGGATTCCCACCATGTGAATATTTTCTTATTCAAATTGCGGACAAGGGCTCTCCTTACGAGGATCTGACGCGGGGATGGGCGGGTTTCTTCGGGGTGCCCTTTAGACTGGGGTCTTCGAGCCGGCTGCACTTTGGAGCCTTTCGGACCGAAGATTCGGCCCGAGCCTGAACAACCAGACAGCTGGTATTAAAATGCAGGAATCCAATTTAAAATTCGAGCTCGGGACTTGTGAGGTTTCCGGGGAAAATCTATTGTCAGCGAGATAAGTCCGCAATGGAATGATATGTGTGTTGTGTGCATCGATCGTGCGCTATGTGAATATGAGAAGGTTTGAGCAGAACATGTGTCCAGAAAGACCTGTCACGTCATTAAAGAAGCGACAAGGAGCGGGGAGAGCCCATCGCCGTCCCCTCCTCCTGTCCATCAATAACTTTGTGATCGATCCTCCCCTGATCACCTTCCCTCCATTATTTAATAAGGCCTTCGTGTCCCGGCCCCATGAGCCAGTCCACCCGCGTCCTCAACCCGGAACCCACAATGAGTCCCTTTCGGAGGGAATGAATGGGAGATGAAGCCACGACCCATCCGCCACTTCACCAATAAACCAATTCAACTCACTCGACTCCGATCAAGAGACTCCCCGAGATTATATGGGACCTTACATGGAAGGAAGAGACTAAGCCGTTGACAGAGTGACATTCAAAGGAATTCATACAGACCCGCGCTGAATACGTCGTCAGAGGAATGTGAAAGGGTCTTTCATTGTCTCCTCGTCAGAGGCCTGGAATGAAAAATCATCCAGACGAGCTTTGCATTTTATCACGTCGAATCACATTCCTGGAGGAACTCTTGAAGAGAGCCTTATGAGGTCTTGGAATAACACACACACACAACTCGGATAGAGAAAGGTGGGGAAACTCGTGCTTTCTCCCTCGACGAACTCCTTAACGAACAGACTCTTCACTCTTAATGAGTGAATATAATTAATCTCCACTTAAAAATGCTTATTTTCCAGCTCCACTTGAGGGGGATTGTGAGGGAGTTCTTTCTTCGTACTGAGAACCTTCACTAACTAGACGACCAACCATCCGATGAGGGGCGGAGTATCTCTCCACAAATGAATTTTGAAAAATTGAACAACTATTCCCTGGAAGGACAGGAATGAGCGAAGAAATCGATTTCCGATCCTTTTCATTATTTATTCACTTCAAGAAAAGTCACATTTACTTTAACAATGTATGGTCTGTTTATCTGTTGATAGTCTTCCACTCTGAGCACACATACATATTGGTACACTTTTTCCATTGGATATTTATTATCTTGGCCAAGCTACTTTTATAGAATCGAGAATCATAGTGCGACCTTTGAAATTTTTATTATGCAATTACATCATTTAAATTCAAATTATAACTTCTTATATATAGAAAGATTATACATAGTATATTATTGTAAATAGTTAAATAGTATGTAGATGCATAGAGTACCTACATGTGAGTATATATACCTAATGCAGAACATTATAGAAAGTTTACACTTTCTTATTAGCCCAATTTATAATTACATGAAGGTTTAAGCATATTTTACAGGACTTCTTTGATAAAACAATGAATACATTTTAAATCGTACTTTGCAATGAAAAGCTCAATTACCTATATAAAGTCACTATATAAATAGTATAAGCTAAAGTATAAACGATTATTTAGTATAACTTTTCTCAAATATGACAATTGGTATACTTACATACCTAATTAATTAACAGAGATTTTACAGAGATTTTTTGTTCTTAAAGCTATTATATAATGTATAATGAAAATGCTCACTTTGTGATTTTTTTAAAGTTTAAACCAAGGATCTTAATCTATACAGTATTTTATTCAAATAGCATTAACGATTGTCAAGAATTGTTTTATTTTACCTTTTTGTTCATTTTTTATTTTAAGTATTTATTTTTTTAAATAATAAATATTAATTTTGTTTCCTTCATCTGTAATTTGTCTCACTCTCAGAAATCGAAAATTATTTAAAATCTTAAAAAAGTTATTGTGATTTCTCCATGAACTTAATATAACTACTATGGACAATAGTAATCAAGTATACCTCTATATTACTTATTATGCAGTAATTCATTATTTAGTAACTAAAATTAAATAAATGTGAGAAAAGTTATTTTAGTTCATATTTATGTTTTACAGGATTGGTTTAAATTAGGTATTCACAAAAGAATGAAAGCTCGATAATGAGCTTGTTTGGTTAGTTGAAAAAAAATCATTTTCTAAATATTAAATGCGCATAAATGCAACGATTTCTTAGACATAAAATATAATATTCAAACTTGTATGCCTACTAAATTTGCTATAAACTTAACTTTGAACGTAGCTTTGAATAAAAGACTATTAAAGAAAATTGAATGGAAGAAATGACCAATTAAAATCAAATGAAAGACAATAAAGTGTATGTACCTATTTGGCGTTGGAATGAAATGAAAACCTATTTCATTCGCAACATTTTATGGCAAAAACAGCATATGTATGTGTGGTTTTTTCTTATAAATACAAAATAAAACCTTGAATAGCTGGTATTTTATTTTATTTTATGAACTCGTGATTGAGAGAAGTACATTACATATTGTATCTCTATCGGTTCTCATATTATGGCATGGCTATTCTGCTTTCCTTTATTAATAAAATTTTTCCTCGAGAAGAAAAATATTGAGAAAGAAATAATAAAAGCTGTCATCAGCTATGATTATGGACATGTACATTATTAATATTACATTTTGGCATCTTATTTAACAAATTAGTAAATCATAATGAACTAAAAATAAATTTATTGTTATTTTTATGAGTATCTACTGGAATCTTTATTAAATCGAATTTTGGAAATCGCAGAAGATCTTAAATCTCTATAATTACTTTCCTAATATAAATTTGCATATTATATGCATTGTCTACATAAATGTATTTTAGTTGAATCAAGCGCATTCAATATTTTATTCCGATATTTGACTCAATTGGAAATTTGTGATTAAATTTAAAACTCTTTTTGTCATCAGGTGTTCACTAAAAAGAAAATGTATTATAAGAAAAGAAAGTTAAGGAACTTGACAAAAACGCTGATGGAATTTCCTTTCTGATATACATGTCTTGCTATAGTATATATAGTAATATACCATTCATTATATTTATTACATACATACTTTTGATTTTATCAGAATACTTATAAATCTATAACAAAACTTATCTACCATGAAACGCATTTCTTTTTTCATTGTGTATGTATATAAAATATAGTAAATTGGGAAACAAGAATGTATAGTGTGTTCAAAAACTCTTTGAATCTTTCATCAAAGCACATTTGACTATTTCTTTAGAATTCATCTATTAAACTCAAAAGAAATGAATTGTAGTTTAGAAAGAAGCGCAAAAACCTTATATTAATAACGTCAACAATCTCCGACAATGCCCAAAATTTCTATATATGTCGTGTCGCAATTTTTATTCTCATATAAGCACAAATTTATCCCACCGAGAAAGATAGCTGGGTGATATGAGAAATTAGAATAAAAATTGCGACAAGCATTCATAGGACATTATGATAATACCGCCGACTTTTCGGGGGGTAAAGGCCATCTGCTAAATGGATCTACTATAGTAACAAGTTTCTACTATAAAATTTTACCTGTGTAGAAATTGAATATTAATTTCTCTGACATACCTCCAATTATGCGTACCTAATATGTAAGTAGTCTAGGAATCTTTGTCTTTTGGCTTTTATCCTGATTGGTATTAAAGGAATTGTTTAATGATTTAACTATTCTAGCACTATTGTTTAAATATAAATAATCATTCATGCCAACAATTTGGTAAAGTTCAAGAAACTTCAATCCAATAAATTCGCTCTGTTTGCAAACTTTTAATACTCCTCACAAGAATATGCAAAAGATAAAGGAAAAGCTCGAGACAAAAATAAAATTAATTCAAATACTGATATATGTATTTGCAAGTTTTCATTGCCTTATGTAAGGATCAACCCATAACTAATTAATGTTATTATAACTAAATACTTGTGTACCGTAATTCGCCGAAAGATATCCAGGAGGGGCAAGGAAATGTTTTAAAAGATGTCAGGGCATCCAATGACAGGGTATCCAAAAACAGTACGAGGGTAAATTTTCAAGTTTCTTTAATCTTTATCGCATCTCATTATGAATTATGAAATTTAAATATGACATAAGAGACTGTCATTTTAAATTAAAATTGTGAAAAATTAAAAACAAAAGAAAATTTTAACAATAATTGACCATGTTATTGAAGAAAACAATGAAGGAATATTCAAAAATTAAGTTAATTTGTTTGTTTATATCATTTTTGTGTAAATATTAGAAAAAATATATTGAATTCTGGAAATATATTTAAAGATGTCCCGGGGTATCTTTCGGCAAATTACGGTATGCAATTACTTAGGTGCTGTACACAAATAACATCATCACGTTTTGGATGATTTTGACCCCCTACCTACCACCAAATCACTATTATATACTTAATGCATTATGTCAATATCATCTTTTTCTCTTCCCCCCACTTACCTCTAACCTGATGATACCATTTATGTCCAACCCCTTATATGACTTAAACATGAGTACATTACTAAATGTAATTCTAGAACAATTAAACGTAAATCTCGACTAGGCAATTTTAATTTTCTCAAGTACAGACCTATCTCATATTTTATATAGACACTTGGGTATACATATATTTAAATGACTTCATTAATAATACCCGGTCCATAAAAAGTGATACCTCTTCTAAATCCATTCATAACTTTTAAACGAACAAAGATAAATTCCTAATTTTTATATCAAGTATACTTTATTATGTCATTCAAATATTGAATAACTCATTTGTCAATATATAGTGAAATAACCTTAAGTTTAGGTCATGTAAAATGAACTCCTAAAAAGTTTTAATTTTTCCGCTTGAATATCATTCCTGTTTCATCGCGCCTGACAAATCGAGATTTAGACGAGATTAGTTGAGAGATTTATGAGGTTATGCATTTAATCTTACTACTAGATGATCCAAATAGAGTTATCTAAATCAATTAAGTCTAGATTAAACACTTGCGCGCGATAGAATAAGGAATGTTATGGAAAATTGTGGAAGATGGAATTTTTTTTAGGATGCTCACTTTACATGACCTAAACTTAAACATTTCAATATATATTGACAAATGAGATATTCAATATTTGAATGGCATAATAAAGTATGCTGTAAATTTGATGCAATTATCTTGTTTGTTTAAAAGTTATTAATGCTTTTGGAAGAGGTATAACTTTTTATGAACCAGGTATATACAAGTAATTTTGTTGTAAAATACGTTATTATTTTTGTACCTGACATCGTGTACGAGAAAACTAATTTATGCGGCTTGTACAAGTTGATTATATTAATTATGTATGTATAAATATGTATATAAGTTAGTATATATAATAAGTATATAGATTCGATAATATATGTTAATATGAGTATTGTCTAGTAGCTGTTTTCTCTTGAATGTGAATGATCATTCAAATGTATGTATATTATAGTAACTTTCTTGATTGAAAATGAAAATTAATTTACAAATACATACTTGGGTAGCAATATTAATTGTATAGTCATATTTATAATATGTTTATATGTACCTATACTATATTTATTATGCACACAGCACACGTGATGTTACTCGAATACGATGATTTAACATTTATACCAACGTACAATACATTTAAGTTGTTATATTAACTAAATGCCTACATGGGAATACATATATTTATGGAAAGTAAATAAGAATATACTAATTTAGTTTGTATGAAGTTTGCAAATAAACCACATTTTTCATATAATGATAGTATAATGTGGTACAATGCATCATATATGTATTTATAATAATTTTTCTTTAAACTTTGATGAATTTAAACTTTCATTTGAGACGTTTTAATTTTGAGAAGTAAAATTATTCTTCAAATTAAAGTTAAAATTAATTAAATAAATAAAAGTAGCATTATCGTACTTGAATAATCATCGTTTCTTGCTATTATTTGTATTGTAACTGATAAATGAGTGAGCCTATATATAATTTTGAATTATAAGATTTAATATGTCATTTGTATATAATATACCTATGATCTACATAAATATTATCAATTGACTACATTATATTGTCTACTTTGGTTCCTTGTAACCAGAATTGAAGAATTTACCATAAAGGCATCTTTCAATCTAACGATCTTGCCGGCATTTTACAGCAGCTACTGATTTTCCGAATTAGAAATTCCCCTAATAAGAATAATTATATTAATTATTAAGTATGCACATAGGTAGGTACTAGTTAAATTCGATAGGTCGGCACAAAATGATTGGGATGAATCAAGAAATGTGAATTATGTTATGATTTACCTATACGAATGATTTGAATTATGCAAGCGAACTTTATATGCCCATTAATGAATTTTTTACATATAGTTTAGAGCAAATGTACCGTACTTTTCTTTTTGCACGGAGCTAGGGTAAAATACATTATACATGTATTATCATAGGGAATACGCTCATGTAACTATACAAACCAATGTTTGATGAAATGGTCCATTTTTTAAAACAAAATTTAATCGTAGCAAGAAGAGAAAACAATAAAATTTTAGCTTTCAAAAATGGATCATTTTTCCCTATGATAATACATGTGTAATATATTTTTCCTAGCCCCGCGCAAAAAGAAAAGTACAATACATATACTTATATAAAAAGTAGAGTAACAATATTAGGTAATTAACACTAAATGCATTTAGCTCGAAAGGAATCACAACCACACAAAGAGATTTGATTGTAAAGATTGAAATGCATAAATAAGCATAATTAAGTTCACGAGCACATAATAGAAATTAAGCTCCATTTATAATATACATATCTCATTTGATCGAACTGCATTGTAGGCCAAACTTTCGGCACATCGATTATTATTTAATATTTTGGCAAGATTTGAACGCAAGCAAGAGAGCTTGAAACTCCACACTACTATTTCAGTATCTCGTTTTAAGTAAGTACCGTAAAAATTCGATTAAGAGCCCCGGCTACTATTTAAATATATTGACCTGTGAGACCCGGCTACTATTTATACTTAACCACTTTTAATTTAAATTCAAAATCAAATGAAGGCTTTGGCCCTATGGTCCTAAGTTGAAATAAAGAGTTTGAAGCAAAGAGGTAGATAGTATTTTACCGAATATGCTTAACATGCATATTAAATATGCCGCCCTTCATGCTATATCCTGATATTGTATATGCATGAACCGGGCTATTATTTCTTTACAAATCCTTAAGACCCGGCTATTAATCGAATCCCGGCTACTATTCGAACCCAGCTCTTAATCGAATTTTTACGGTGCACATATATTTACATAACATACATACATACATGGGTATGTACAATATGTCAAGAAGAATATTCATACATATTTGAGATACGACTTCTAGGTTTTCTACCGTCATTCTCTGAGTTTAGTTTCCTCTTCAAATCTTTGACTTATTCAATGAACTTTGATCATCTCCTTTCATAATATTTATCTAAAGAACTAATGGAGATGACCCAATTTGCTACACGGGCTGAGGAACGGGTGTTTAAACTGTGGTTCCATAGCTGGTGGACCTTGAGTTGTAGGTGACAATCTCAGCAGGATCCATGGGCTTCATCATTTTCCGGATTCTCTGTAATTGAGCGAAATAAAAAGAAACTCCT
>VJMY01001147.1:0-18499 GCA_009869795.1 Neelides sp. FZ-2019 | reverse complement strand
TTTTACTTACTTGCTCTTTCTGAGAATAAAAATCCAGAAGCAACCAGAAATGAAGAAAAGAAACGACATTGTCAGGTACAGAGAAGGCAATGGCATTTCTCCAGCAGAAAGAAAATTCTCTCGATTTTTCTCTGTGATGCTCAACTATAAAAAATTGATTTATAATTTTGCTGTTACAATTTAACATAATTTAATTATAAACTATTGATTACTCTATTTACTGATGAATTATTACGTTAAGTTGAATCGGAACAGATTCTCGAATGCAATTATGGAAGTAAAGATTGTAAAGCCCTTCGTGCATTTCAGAAGTTACGTAAACTGCAAACTGTAAAGTTAAAAAAATAATCTTATTTAATGAATTAATTTCGGTAAATAAAAGCTTATTAAAATCGTAAGGCTAAAATAAAACATGAAAGAATAAAAGAACATTTTCATACGTAAGTAGAATAAGAAACTTTTGATTCTCCTTCTTCAGCGAATACTCTTTTCTTCAAGGGAATCGATACAGTTTCACAATCATTATCATCTTCAGAAATCCCTTTCTTAGCCAAATCTTCAGACTCCGCTTCGTTTTTGAGTGGATAGACATCATTGGAATTATCATCTATGCCGTTCAAATTAGAAGTATCTTTATTTTTTTCCTTCTCGCTATTGACAGGTTCGAGAGGATTTGGACTCTTTTGATCAACAGTTTTTTCGCTTACTGCAACTTGTAATTGTTTTTTGTCATCCTTAGGAATTGGTTCATTTTGCATATCAAGAGGATTGGGAACATTGCTCTCTTGTCCAAGCTCTTGTTTATTTAATGGAACATTTTGAGAGATCACTTAAATATTGAATAAAAATATTTTTCATTTTTAATTCAATTCTTGAAGCCTCTGATCAATAAGACTCTTACGCATAATGGAATCACAATCTTTAAAATGAAAAATTGAACTTTACCTTCATTTGCAGGTAATTTGCCTGTAGATTTATTTGGAGGCGGCATGTCGGCATTGTCGGATATCTGATCTCTTTTCTTTCGTTGAGTCATCATGATGTTTGAAACATGAACATTTCGCTTTGAAAATCCCATGCCAGAATAAGTTCGTAGTTGATTTTCAGATGTGAATATTTTTACTTTACTCAAGATTCGGTTGCACTTGACTGTGATTCTAAATTGAAAATGCAGAACATTGAGAATTAAGTTAAAAAAAAGAAGTTAATTGTATAATTTTCTATTTGATAATTGTGTTTTTATACTTGTCGTTTGTGAAATCAAAACTTAATGTGATGCTAGAGACAGCTTGATCATCGAATTTTTCCCTCAGAGCGCAAATAGAGTTGTCGATGTTATGAGAGTAGGGATTTATTCCGTCGCTCATTGTGCGATCAACGGTAAATCCCATCTAATCAATCAAAATCCAAATCAAATGAGAAGTTAATTTCATAAATGATACATAATTTTTTAGATTATATGAAATTAAATATTTAGATTAATGCGCTCTAATAATTTGAAATTAAATTCGGATTTTACCAGGTTTGGTTCTTTTTTAAAAGCCTTTTCATCTTCGTTGTTAAGAATAAGGTCCTTAAGATCTACAATCAGGTATCCGCCTTTGAGAAATCCAAATGTTGTAATGTGTATTATTGGTCGACGGTCATCCTATATTATTAAAAAAAAAGTTGAGATTAACGGTCAATTACATAATTCTCTCCCATTAAATCTCATTCATGAGTCATGCATGTCATGATTGTTAATTTAATTTTTACCTCAAGATATAGATGATGCTTTCTTGAAAAGACCACTGCGATGCAAATTGAAAATGATAGTATGAAGAAATTAAAAGATCTGTCAAGAAACATTTTGTTATTTAGGGATTACGAAGAAACTGAGTTCTTCGACGAATTAGGCTGAGCTGAAGTCGGCTTAGATAACTTCCTCTTTATAGCATTAATTATTAAAATGGGTTTTCAAATACAAATACTTCATTTCTAATATATTCGATGGTATGAACAAATTGACAATCCTATCTTAAATAGAATCCTATTTTGTCTTTTTATTTAAATGTTCAATATAAAAAGAAATAAACTCGATTATGACATCAGTAGGGGTTTTGCAGCAGTTTTTGACTATGCGAATAATTTGTATTTCCTGACAAGTTCATCATGGTTTAGTCAGAGGCGGGTAGTTTGCAACTCTGCTACAATCCGCAGTCACATTCAACACGCAACTTGTACGTTTTGCTTCTTCTTGTCGTCTGTGTGGACTTTTGTCGTTTTGTCAGTCGTCGTTTGGCTTTTGCATTTTTAACGCAAATTTTCATCGCTCGGTAATGTTCCTAATAATCAAATACATTTTTTGTTTTAAATCATTATCATTAATGAACTCTCGACAGTCAAAAATATCTAGAAGATGCGTATTTTTTATAATTTTGATCAATTTATTAGGTCTGAATAGCGAAGCTTAAGCTGAATTTTTCAAGAATTTTGTCAAGAATGGCTATGTGTTCGAAAAGTTCAAAGGAGATTTTATCAATAACTTGTCAAACGCCAATTGGACCCATGATCATTACCGGATGTCAGGATGGTATACATACACTCCAGCGCCTTCCAAAAGAGTAAGTATCTTTGAATAAGTTTTATTTACTGTTTTATGATTTTTATTTTCTATTAAAACGTTATAAATCACTTTATGACTATGTGTAAGAGTCTTACATTTATTATTATATAACAAATTCCAAATATAATTAATAAGAAATACATTCTAATAAACAATGTTTAAATACTAAATTAGAGGAGTCAAGATCGAGCCGGCCCTTGAGGTTATGTTGAATGTTGAAGAATCCGAAACCAGAGAATTCTTAAAGAAAAACCAAGGCCATTATATTGAAATTGACTTGGCTTTGGAGTGGCTCAAGTCTTATTTCGCACATGGATCTAAAGAATCATGGAAATGTCAAACTCCCAAGTTGTGTTTTGATGAAAGTAAATCGACCATGTTCGAGAGGAGTGTTTGGATTGCTTTGGAAAAGAATTTTCCTTATGGGAAAAAAGCTCCGTATTCACATCTTGCTAAGCTGATTGGAAATCCGAGTAATTATTTATTCCCCATAATTTAATTTTTATAACTATTTAATTTAAGTAAGTTATTAAATGAAATTGATTTTTATAACTATTTTATCAGAAGCTTCGCGAGCTGTTGGAACTGCACTTAAAAAGAATCCAATTATGCTTATTGTTCCTTGTCACCGAGTTATTCGCTCAGATGGAAAAATTGGAAACTTCGCTGGAGGAGGCCCCAGCGTCAAAGAGTGGCTTCTTCAACATGAATATTCCGAAATGATGGAACAAGATGAACAAATGATTGAGCAGTAATTCTTAATGTAAATTATGCTTTTCTTGGTGGAAAGAGACTCAAAGTACCTTAATTTTTGAATTTTTAATAGATTTAATATTTTCTTATTTAATCAATTAACTTACTCATTGGAATTACTTTTATATATCTTTTTTATAAATCTATTACCCTAATATTTTTTCCACTCTATCATTCTACTATAAACATTCATATATGACGCAACAAAATAATTTTCCAGTTTATATTTGAATTGAAAATCTGATTTTTGTAAATACAAAGTCAAATATATTCAATAGCATCATTGTATATTACTATGAGCGATTTACATGTAGACAAATATAATAAAATATCTATAAAATATCAACTCTGTATAATATTCATAATAATTCAAGGTATTTTTAATCATACCTAGAGCATAGCACAAAATTGTTAGGCAGTTTTAAAACATTTGTAAAATTGTAAAATCACATCGTAATTAACACGAAAATCCCTAAATTTTCGAATTATTATTCTTGTTTTCCTGAGGCAATGAGGCATAAAGGTCATCAAGAGCCTCGTTCACTTGTTTTTTTGTAAATTCAGGTTCCCAAAAAGAGCAAAAAACGAAAGTGGCCTTTTGAATTCGCTTTTCATTTGAGAGCTGTGAATCAATTCTTTTTTCCGCTTCTTCTCTCTCAAGTCCATCACGAGCTCTTAAACGCCGAATTGCCTGTTTTGCAAAATCATAAATATAGTCATATAGTTTACTTAAAAATTAGATTTTGTAAACGGATTTGCACTACAATAAGTACATATTCATAATATGCGTATTATAGTTCTCTTTACCTCTTCTCGTTCAATAAAAAAGACAAAAATCTCATTACAGAGCTCGTCCCACCCAGCTTCAATTAAAACGGCCGCATCTAAAACAATAATTTTATTTCCTTCAGCGACTAGACTTCGGATTCTTTCTTCAACAAGTCTTCGGATCTCTGGCCATACAATACTCGTAAGCTTCTTCAACTCATCCTCGTCTCCAAAGACACGTGAGCCCAAAGCCTTCCTATCCACATCCCCAGAAGGACTTATCACTCCGGGTCCAAAGGCATCAACTATTTTAGTCAAGCACATCGACCCTTTCTTGTAGGCTTCGTGACCCAATTCATCACAATTGATGGATTTCACGCCTCTGGCTGCTATATGAGCACAAGCTGAGGATTTCCCACTTCCAATTCCCCCAGTGAGCCCAATGATAATTGGCACTGTTGGCGGTTTGAGGGAAGGCTTAAAACGAGTCCCGAGAAGGCGAATTCTAGCAGACGAAGAAGAAATCTTCTCTTCTTCCAAATGGGATTTCTTCTCTGGCTCGCTGGACAACTCAACAGTGTGAACACGAAGGGGTGAATAACCCCGTTCTTGGCGAAGTTTGTTGATCATCGTTGCACCTCCTTGGGTTTCTCTTGAAACCACGATGGCCTCAACAGCCTCTTCGCACACAGTCGGGCCAAAGACATCACAGAGGACGACAATTCGAAGTGAAACATCAGGTGGAGAAATAGAAGCGAGAAATTCACGTACATTATTCATACGTGCTTCTAGTGGCTCTATAAGGTCATGGAGCGTCTTCTCTGTAAAAAAAGTTACTAATTGGTTAATAAGCAGTTTAAATTACATTTTAATATTCAATTAAAAACTTTTTAAAATAAGGATGTGGATTACTTTTGATCATTTCTTCATTCGTTACTCCCACAATGAGTTCATTTTTTGTTCTAGAGAGTGCTTCAGATAAGAGTATTTTATGTCCATTGTGAAGTCGGTCGAAAGTTCCACCAACGGCGACAACTCCACTCATCTCTGATTCAGGATCGAAGGATTCGCCAAGGGAAGACTCTTCATTAGGCCCTTCGGGAGTTGTGAGAGCAGGAAGCCGCTCAATAGGAGGAAGCGAAGAAGGAAAATTGAGTTTGGAAATTGTTTCTTCCGTGCTCTCTTTTTCATCTTCAGTTACCAAAAAGTTGAATGGATTCTTTGGAATGGGAGCTCGAGGAAGAAGGAGTCGAACGTCAAGTGAAGGACAAATGGAAGCCGCAGTCGAGTAAATCAAAGGAGCTACACCACGGATTTTCCACAAGTCTTCCTCTCCTCTGGCGAACAAGACGTAGAGAGTGGAGGAGACGTTCTTTCGACCTTTGGCTGCACCAAGACCCTGGCGGACTCGAAGGCCAAGACACAAACGAGAGGATCTGAGAATGAGTAATCCAGGACTAGACATTTTTAATCAACTACAAAAGTCAAAAAATTATTAGTTTATGAGGAATACAGAAAATGATTATGTTATATTGAATACTTGTAAGAATCTTAATAATCATCAATCACTTTACTTCCACTTGTTTACTCTTTTGTCTTTTATTATCTAATATTTAGTCAACTAGCTCTAATTGAATATAAAAATTACAAACCAAGTATTGAAAGTGAAGTTTGATATTCAGTAAGATTATTTTTCAGGATCAATTTGTAATAATAATAATAATAATAATTAATTTTGAAAATTTTGTATTATCGGAAATATAACATTGTGTTGCAATTCTTAAAATATTAACTATTTAAAGCTGTCAAATCCACTTTAGTATATAAAAATCTATAAAACCATAATCCTGATTGGTAAGTGATAATAATAGCTACAAAGCTAATTAAATAAATAAACTTCACAACATTTTCACTTTATTGCGCAATGAGTAAATAGTTCAAGTGTTGAAACACACGAAGACAGTTGATGTTAAAGTGGGGGTTTTAAGCCGTTCAAAACATTCCCGCTAAATACTCGCATTTTCTCATTCATTCTTTCTTCCTTATTTTAATTCGCACACTTCGCAGACTTCGTACTTCATTTATTCTTTTTCGATTTTTTCTCTGATTCTTCAATTGAATGGCATTTAAAGTTCGCAATAAATACTCCATTTCAATTACATTATAATTGAGTTACAATACAGTTGCGAATTGCAAATCAACTATTATGGAGAGTGAGGTTGTTGGGAAAGTTCCGAAGAAATGCGAGCAATATGCAGAGAAAGTGATAATGGCTCCAATGGTCCGAATTGGAACTCTTCCAGCAAGAATTCTCGCTTTAAGAAATGGAGCTCATCTTGCCTATACAGAAGAAATAATCGATTGGAGACTCTTAAAGTCAAAAAGATATGTTAATGGTAAGACTAAATATCAAAAATTGATTTATAACATTGAAATTTTATAAATGAAAATTTCATCATTATTTTGGAAATTAGTGGAATTTTATTTCGAAATTATAGATGTGCTTGGGACGATTGACTACATAGATGAATCAGACGGGAGCATCGTGTTTAGAACTTGCCCGGAAGAAAAAAGTCGAGTCATTTTGCAAATGGGAACTTCGGATGTCGAACGAGCTTTAAGTGTCGGACTAAAAATGTTAATAAAAGTTCATTAATATCAATTTTGATTTTAATTTTAAAGGTTCATTTTGGTTAGTGAATTTCCTAATTTTTATGTATTTATTTCATCTATTAAAAACTTAACTATTTCATGATGTTTCAGATGCGAAGACGTTGCGGGTCTTGATGTTAACATGGGATGCCCAAAGGATTTCTCTTTGAAAGGCGGAATGGGGGCTGCCTTGTTATCTCAACCTCAAAAGATTAAAGCAATTCTCACTACGCTCGTCCTAAACGTTCCTTTGCCCATTACATGCAAGGTACTTAAATTAAATCGATTATTTTATTTTATACAACGTGCTTATATAGAAAATCATGTTTTATTTAAATATTCAGATTCGTGTTTTATCATCAGTTAAAGAAACAATCGAGCTGTGCAAGTTGATTGAATCCACTGGGGTTTCTGCAATTGCCATCCACGGGCGCAATGTGAAAGAAAGACCTCAACATCGAAATAGGAATGAACACATCAAACAAGTTGCTCAAGCTATCAATATTCCAATCATCGCAAAGTATATTAACTTTTTGTTAATGACATTTATTTTAAAGTTTAGAAGTGAATTTTTAACGAAGAATACAAAAATGTGAAACTTTTCTAATCAAATTTGTATTTTTCACAGCGGAGGTTCACGAGAAATTGACCGACATGAAGAAATTGAAAAGTTTCGAAGCGACGCTGGGGCTTCCAGCGTCATGTTAGCGAGGGCAATCGAATGGAATTCGTTTCTACTTTCCAACCAAGCAAAACTTGACATTCATGAGAGAATCAAAGAATATTTGAAACTGGCCATTACATTTGATAATCCGTTTCCTAATACGAAATACAATATTCAAAATATTTTGAGAGATCAACAGGACACGCCTCTTGGGCACAAGTTTCTGGAAACTCAAACTATGGAAGAATTATGGTAAATAATTTGCTTATTATTAAAAATCTTTTTATATTATCCATTAACCTAAAAATTTTATTTATATTGAACATTTAATTTTAAAAGTTTAATTATTTTGGTTTCAGTGATTTGTGGGAATTGAAAATGTTTTACAAGGAGAAACAAGAAGAATTCGAGGGACGAAGAGAGAAGAATAAAAGGAAATGCCCAGAAGAAACCGAAAACGTGAAAAAGATGAAAAACAATAACATTGATGACTCTGAACGCGGAACAGTCGTTCCTGGCTGTGATTTCATTCGTGGACATTACAAAGACGTGGAGGATCTTCCGAAATCCATTTTATTTAAATGGAGTCGCTTGAAAAAACTTTCAAAGGATCCTCAATACACAACTGAAATCGTTGACAAGAAATTCCGATCAACAGTCAATGTAGGAGGAAAAATTTTCTCTACCAATCTTTGGGAAAAGAATAAGAAATTTGCAGAACAAGCAGCAGCTCTCGCGTGCATTCAATTCTTAGGAATAAATAAATAAATATTTTTTGACACTTGTAACTTTTGTAAGTAATTTTTTATGTATTCTTTTAATTCCTTTTTGGTTTATCTATAGTCAATGTCATTTATTCATTATTCATTCGGGCTGTTTATAATTTAATCTCAGCTTTTTACTTTTGAAGAAGAAATATTATTATTATACTGATCAAAGAAACTCGTTATTCTTTCATCCCTCTCAAACTCTTTTAATTGCACAAGAAGGTTTTTAAGTGGGGTTCCACCAGCCATAATTCCCTTGAGATTGTGAAGAGTTGAAGAAATTCGATGATCTGTCACACGGTCTTGGGTGTAGTTGTACGTTCTCACTTTCTCGGATCTCCCACTCGTTCCGACTTGCAGTTTCCTAGCTGTGGTCACTTTGGTCCTTTTGGCCTCTTCTTCCCGTTCGTAAAGACGAGCTCGAAGGATTTGAAAGGCCGAGGTTCTATTTTGAATTTGACTCCTTTGAGTTTGACACTCAACGACGATTCCTGAAGGGAGATGGGTGAGTCGAATGGCCGATTCCGTCTTGTTCACATGTTGGCCACCAGCTCCACTCGCCCGCTTCGTCTCGATTTTTAAGTCTTGTGGTGAGATGACGATTTGGGTTTCGCTGGGAGCCCAGAGCACGGCCACGGCTGCTGTGGACGTATGAACTCGTCCGCCCTTCTCAGTCTTTGGAACACGTTGAACGCGATGAACTCCTCCTTCGAACTTCAAGAGCTCGTAAACTCCTTCGCCGCTCATTGACAATGATGCGTGTCTTAAGCCCCCTTCAATTTTTAAATAAATTTTTAAATGCAATGTGAACTAAAAGGATGATTAAAGTTAGGCAATTGAATTCACAAAATATGTTAGATATTTTATATCTACCAAGCTCAGTGTAGTCGGAATTCATGACAAATGATTCCCATCCTTCGAACATGCTCAAATTACAGTACATTTCAAACAGGTCTTGAGCAAATAACATAGCTTCTTGTCCTCCAACCCCAGCTGAGACTTCTAAAATCACCGATGATTTTCCGCTTTCAACTCCATCCTCGTTCTTGAGCAATGCCTCGAAAAACTATGAACTGTGAATTATGAATGCTTCCAAAGGAAATGCCAAGGAATGATTAGCTATGATGATCTTTCCTAACCTGATCGGTTATATTATCAAGGTCCAATTTGACTTTCTCCGAGTCTTTCACTGCTAATTCTCTAAACTCTGCATCATCTGCAATTGAGAAATTGCAGATTAAGTCCCATATACTTGTATGAATCAAAAAGATTTTTATGATTTTTAAAATAAGTTCCTTGCTTAAATTATCATACAAATCATGACTAACAGCTTTTAAATTGTGAAGGATAATTGATCGAAAAATCGGACCTTTTGCTAATGAAGCCAATTCCTCTAACTCATTCTTCTTCAAAAGGATTTCCTCAATGATGAGGCGGAGCGGATGGGGGAGATTGGATGAATCTTTCCTATGACTCTCGAGGTATTTCTCAACCCTTGGATCACTTAACGACAACCCGGTTTGCCTTGAGTAACTCCGAATCCTCAATGGACGAAGACATCGCGAATGAAGGAATATTAAATGTCTCAACATTGGACTCAACCAAGAGCTCATCTTATTTCATTTCTGAAATTACATATTATACAATAGGTCTTAGAATTTCATTAAAACGTGTCAATAAAAGTGTCAATTAAAATAAGTAAAATCTGAGAATCGAGTAAAATTATGTACAAAAATGTAAAAGTCATCTAATAAGATATTTACTTTATAATAACTCTTTATAAATTAACTTGATTACTACATTGTAATTTGTAATTCTTAAAAATACATTTTTCCTAAATCATTAACTATTTAAATACCTTTTTTTCCATTTAATGTTCTATACCACTGATTTGAATAACATTACCAATAATTAAATTACCTATATGTCCCATATAAAACTTTTAAAATTCAATTCTCAAAGTATGTATACTAATAACAATTTCACACGAATTAATTATCACAATCCAAATAAAATAAATAGCACAAAATATAGAATCATCATTTTAAAAACACAATCTGCACTTTTTGTAAGGTCAGTTCTACTTTAAATCATAATCTGGATGTCAATTAATGCATGCATTCATACTGTAAATTCTTTAAAATTATTAACAAAAAATCTCAACAATATAAATTCAATTATAAAAATACTAAGTAAAAACTAACTGTGAATTGTAAATGATAATAAAATTACTGAACGATAAAATGTCACAAGTATGAAATTGAGCAATATATAAGAGAGATACCTACTGAACACGTGAATATTTAACTAAATATTAGTAGCGAAGTAATTATGATCGCTACGTTTCCTCTCATCCAGGGCAATGGCTTCTCCTCTCAATTTATTTTTCATCTTCGAACCTTTGGCATTGTAAAAAGCGTAGGCGTGGTCTTTTTGTGAGCTCTGTCTTGTTGCTTCCACGATTTCCTCAGCTGTTGGCTCTCTGTTTGCCTCCTCGATCTTCTTGGTCTTTGGTGAAATGACTTCGCTCCGAACTTCAAATTCCACAATTTGCGTCACCTCAACATCCTCTTCAATTTCTTCAGAATTTTCTCCATCTTTCATTTCTTCAATTTCGACTGTGATTGGGTCAGGGTTTTCATTCGCATTGGGTTGAATTTGAATAGACAATTTTCCTCTTGGTGTGATTATAAGCTTGGGCTTGGAAACCTCATTTGTGGTCTTTTTCAATTTCTTCACAGCTGGATTCCCTGTGTTGTCTTTGGAAGGTCGCTTCTGGGTAATTATCTTAGAATTGGGAGCTTTGACTGTGGAGTTCGTCTGGGGTTTTTTAGGTATGTTTTTCCCTGGCTCTTTCCCTACATTCTCCTTAACATGACTTTGGGTTGTCCGGTTGAATTGCAAATTTTCCAAGTTAATCACATTCTTTACGGCTTCATCAACTTTCTCTTTTGTTTCCCGGATTTGATCGCCCAGCCTTTCTTCATTGATGGAGAGACTCGTTTCAAACGGCATGATGCCAAGGTCGACGCAGAGAGCCATCACGGCAATGATGTCACGTTTCTTCAAGTTCACTTCACCCGTGTAAATGAGTTTTACTGCGGCTCTGACGATCTTTGCTGGAACGTCAGGGATAATTAGAACTGAGCTCGTGGGATTCTCTTCGAACATGCGAGAAAGGAATGGAGACGCTGAAGAGAGAATTGATTTATGAGATGGAACTTCTACACGTCCATTTTCACAAGAGAAAATTACGTCGGTGAAGGATTTGCTGTTGTTTGCTAATTTGAGAGTGTTTTCTATACTCGGTGTCAAATTTTTAAATCTCACTTTATCTAATGCCGGAACATCGGCATTCGTGTTTAAGGCCAGGTTTTCCATTTTTTGGTTCCTAATTATTATTCACTACTTTATAGATACACTTTTAAAATATATAGATATTCTAGAGTTGACAACTTAATTTGGAGCTATATATCCCCTATAGTATGTTGTAAACATTAATTCAATTATTTAAACTTGCTAAACTTACAATGAAAATTATCTTATAATGTAGTATTTAGTGTTGATGCAGTTCTTCGAGTTGAAGTGGTGATTAAAACCTCGATCATGTGCAAGATGATAAATCAGGAAAGTTCCGTTGATTTATTCCTAAAAATATTTTTAAAATGTTTAAATATAAACACATTATGAATTATTGAAATAAGCATATTGAAGAATTTGTTAATCATTGATTTTTTAACCACTGAAATTTCTTTTATGGATTTTGATAATTTAATATTTTATTACAAAAATAAATAACGATTAGTAAATTTTACCATTTTCAATGTCAATTTGGTCAGATGATGAATCTTGAGTTAAATTATAGTTTTGCCTTATACATATACAAGATTATTAAAAATGTTTTAATGTTATCTCTTATTTCTAAACGTTAAAATTTCTAATTGTTCATGAACTAGAAGATAGTTGAGTTACGACCCTTACGGGTTATCTTCGTTGGCTTTCCCAATCGTCTTCACCGTCCGTGATCGACCGTCGCCGAGGTGAGACGTGGACGTGAGAATGGATGGAAATGGAATACTGCCTTTTCGCTATGTTTGTCGCAGGCAAAAGCCAACAATTTGCAAAGTCTCTTCCTACCCAATTTCAGCTTGAGTGAGTAAAATGAGAACATGACATAACAAATTGAAAATATTAATTAACGATATTCATTAACGTCGAATTTGGATAAAAAAGATTTGAAAAGGAATTTTTTAAGCGCATGTTAAAAATTATTCAAAAATTTTTCAATGAAAATGAGTATGTTTTTTCGCTTTGAAATCGATTATATTGTTTTTTCATTTTCCAACTGAATGGTTGAACTTTATTGACAAAACAATTTTACAATAAGCGTTAGCTGGTATAAAAATATAAAATCATCCGTATAATATAATATTACACTATGATTTTTAGAATTGTTTTACAATCTTTAAAAATAGACTAATACTGAATTATTAACAACTATTGATTAAATTGAACAATTATATCTAATTGTAATCTGGTAATATAATTTATGGTACACTTTATCATACGACTACAAAGTACTAGATAGAATTATAAGAATTGTTCAAAATGGCGATTGATAAATGACTCAAAATACTTATTGTTAGACTTAAGCTTTCTATGTACCTTTTATACATTAAAACTATTCGTAAAATATTGCATACATTTCTGTATTTATAATTGTCTTTAATTAAAAGTAATTTAATTTGCAAGTGTCAATTTTTCAATGTTTTTGTTAAAAACTTTCTGAATTATATAATTAAGTCAGTGTCGACGATACCTCATAGATTCATAGTATTTAAAGTTTGAGCCTTACTCAAAAATATATATTTTATTTTACATCCTTAATAAATAATATTTGTGATATGCGAAGCAAAGTTTGCATCGACGTGACGCGACAAGAAAGTAGTATTTTGTTTTTAAATTAATCAAAATAAAAAGAAAACTTCTTATAAACTAACGATAAGAATGAAGATCCTATAATTCGTCCATACATCTTTTTCTATAAATTAATCAAAGGCTAACAAAGATTATGGATAGAAACAATTACATATTGTACTGCTGTATTGAAAAGTCAAAATAACATTAAAAATTTGAATGTGATAAAACATTAGAGCATATGAATAAAAAGTGAAATCTATAATTCTGACAAATTATAGGGATTTGAATTTGAGTATTTTGAAATTTGCTTGGCCTTAAGCAAGCCTTTAAGAAATGAAAACTCGAGAATACATTTCGACGGGTTTCCTACAAACAGGACACCGATCATCATATCTAATGAGCGTGTGAATACAATCATCGCAGACACACACGTGGTTACATGGGTTCCCTAAATAAGAAACTTGCTTATCTCGACAAATGACGCAAATGCCCTTTGTGTCCCCTACACCGCCAAAGGAGGTTGTTCTTGTTTCTGCTGATTCTTTTTTAATCTTTCGAATTTTCAATCCCCACAATAATTTCATTCCGGATTTGATCACACGAAACATTCGCTTTATCCCATTTAATATAGAGAAGTTACATAAAAAGAAATAAACCATTATTAAGGCCACTAATCCCAGGTAGGTTGCTGGCTGAACGCTTGTGATGAAATTGAAAGGAGACAAGAGAATACGAACGAAGAGACGATACAAGAAGGTGAATGCCTTCACAGGCGACATGATGATCACTCCGAGAGCTTCATCGCACACTTTCAATAGAAAACAGAGGAAATCGATCAGTGAATCCCCTACGATGGCAAAAGCATCAGCCAGGACCAGCGGCACTTTACAGAAGAGAAACAGGAAATCTTCGACAAGTTCAATCGTCTTGTCTCCCAAATCACTGATGGACTTCAAAATTCTATGGAATCCCGCAATTAAATCTTCAAATGTGGTTTGGAACGCTAGAACGTTAAATATACCAATTTAAATTTAATCTACTAAAAAATTGTATCTTATAAGTATATCATTAAAACAACTTTCTGGAATTTACTAAGTAGAACGAGGTACTTCGTATTTATTCTAGAAAGTGATAAATAAATAATATAAAAAATATTTATACTAGCTCACCTTCAATCACTTTTCCAAAATAGAAGTAAGTGAGAACAAAGAAACGTAAAATGGACTTTTCTAATTCGAGTAATTCGAATCCAAGAATTTGTAAGAAAGAGACAAATTCTCTTATGCAGTGAGCAATTGTCTCGACACTTGTGAAGATGATGGAAAACAATTGCTTTCCAATGAAGTAGGAGAGCCCAAAGAAGAATTCGAATGAAAATAAAACAGATGTTGCAGCGTAGTTAACATGTTCCAAAAAGGAACTTAAATAAGGGTCTTCCATCATCATTTACTATGAATTTATACTAATTGACTTCTCATGAGAAAATTTGGATTTGGTCGCTGCATTCAGAAATCATAATCCTATAAAAACGAATTATGAGATTAGGAGGCATATTCATTTATTTTTATAAATAAGTGTAAATCAGAATGCGAACAATTTCCATGCTTAACATTTAATTTTAAAAGAATATTTTGGCATACTCAATGAAGTATACGTGGCGTGGAGATTGAAAACGCTTCGATGAAAAGGAGTCTTTTTGTCATTTAATATCACAATTAGGAGAAAATTGATCAATTTATCTCTTAAAGTTTACCCTGTGTTAGTTAATGAAACGATAAAAATATATTAAAAGGAGATGAGACTTTTTCAAATTATAATTTTAATGAAGATTTGGTCAAATGTAATAAATGAGTCTAAATGAGTGTCTGACGAAAAGGGGAAATGCGATTTTGATTTCGCCTCTGCGCTTGGTTTTCCTTTAGCATTTTGTTCCGCTAGGGCTTGGGGTTAGATTGGAAGTGCATTTAAGCTTAAGCATAGGAAACACACTTTATACATAAACAATGCATGCATGAATTTGGAATTGGATTTATTTAAAGGGAAAGCGAGTTACGAGTTCCCTTATTTGACAGTTAGAAATTAGTAATTAGGTAGATATATCTGGCAAGAATTAGTCAACAAGATTTAGAGAATACTTATTTTACCTACCAAGGAACGGTATAAAAAACAAAATCATTCTTTCCTGGAATTTCGATTGTCAAAGTCAATGTTTATGTTTTATTACAATAGAATATGATATTGGGATGAAATTTTACAAGTATTATAGAATTTGTTGATGAATGGTGCATCAAATTGTTTTGATCTTAATTTAAATCAAAGATACATACATTACATACTAGAATGGTTGGATTTGGACATTTGGATACTTGAACTTGTTTACTTTATTTGCTCTTGGTATTGGAATATTGGACTATATCAAATGGTACTCATTCAATGAACGAGAATAAATGAATGGGCAAAAAAGCTAAAACGAAGATTTTAGCGACCTTAAAGGTTGCATTTTAGCAAGGATATCAAAATAAAACATATTTATATATTATCTCTTGTAACCTCTGAATCTTAAATTCAATCATTCACCCTTAATCAATGATTTTGTCAATCATCCGGATCATCCTATTTTAGATCACCGTAAAATATGAATATATTATTTTTACTAAAAGTATTATGTGCTTATATCCGGAATGTATAGGAATATTGATCACCTCATCGAGTCATTAGAAATAGTGTTATTAAAGATAATTTCCTAAAGAGCAAAGTTCAAAAAATGATAGTGGAGTCTTCTAGTCTCATGTTTCGTCTATATTCAATGAATTCTGAGTTGAGAAGTGAACGTTCTTTTTCATCTAAACGTCATTTCATTGAGAAGATTTGGTTGTAGCCTCTTGAGTCGTCTTGAGCGAACACCACAACACAGCTCTTAAAACATTAAGACTATACATAAGAGCGAAAGGTAAAAAACATAGCTAAAACCACAAGAAATAACATTTCCTTTAACTATTTAATGGTTAATGAAAATAAAGTACATTTAATTATATACATTTCTGTAGAAGTAGATTTACATTTCTGAGAAATGATACACGTCATGTAAATATGTATAATACCCTCATCACTTTTTCCCACTTTCTTTTTAGTGCTTGGTTGTTTCTTTGTTGAGCTGAGATTTGAAATCAAGAGTGAAAATGAAGGACGAAGTTCGACAGAAGATGAAGGTCTTTTGGGAACAATTTGAAGCCACCAACGAGTCGATGATGCTCTGTTCAGCTGCAAATGACATTTTGGCTTCTGAAGATCGTCAAGAAGTCATGTCAACTTGTCCATCTCCCAAAGGGAAAAGAGTTTTGGAACTTGGAGCTGGAATCGGCCGATTTACTGCAGAGCTTGCAAAAATGTCATCTTCTGTCACAGCCGTGGACTTTATGGATTCCTACGTTGAAGAGAACCGAATTCGGAACGGACATCACAAACATGTCAGTTTCCTCCAAGCTGATGTGACAGAGCTTAATTTCCCTCCTGGGTCTTTTGACCTCGTGTTTTCCAATTGGCTTCTCATGTACCTCTGCGACGAAGAGCTTGAAAAACTCATTTTTCGAATTCTCTCATGGATTAAGCCAGGCGGGCATCTTTTCGTGAGAGAATCATGCTACAGACCATCAGGTTTGGCTCTTTTTCTATCATAATCATAAAAATAAAATCTTAAATCTATCTTACCTAATCCTACCTGATATATGAATTGCTCAATATTTATTTTTTTATAAATAATGGATATTTAGGCAGAAGCATAGATAATTTACTTATTTAGCCGTAAGCAAGCATATAATTATATGCATAGTTGATATTAAATGCCGTGTGTTTATTTTTGCATTAAGGAGTATATCTTTAAGTTTTAAATTTATTTAAATTACTATGAATGAACATTTTTCTTGCGTAATAATAAAAGACTCAAACACATCCATACATTAGAATATCTTAATTATAAAAAATAGTCCAGACACGATTTATAAAGTAAACATCTAATAATCTATTTAAGTATTAGATGTTACATAATATACATTGCATTAGTAAACCAAGAACAATACAAAGAATGAGACATATAGTGAGTCAAGCTCATTTTTATGTACTTTTGTATATAGGCGACAAGAAACGCGAGAGCAACCCGACGTTTTACAGATCCCCAGCGGAGTACTTTGACACATTCAAGAAGTGTCGTCTTTCGAGCCGAGGGCAAGAGTTCCACTTCGTCTGTCAACGAGCCTTGTCCATAGGAGCATACATTCGGGTGCGTCAGTCTCCTCACACGTGGCCTCAGTCTGTCCTCGCGTGTTCTCTTTTTTACATTACCATTCGAGTTAGGATAGGCTCATGAAAATCCCCTTGATCTTGAACCCCACTAACTATTTATAGGAATATGATAAAGATTCTAGTTAGGGAAATTCTATATGTGACAATAATGATAAGTAATATTTAAACGTGTTTACAGCACTACGGGAATCCTTTCCAATTGGGATTTGTACTAAATAAGATGGCTCACGTTGCTGATTCCTACGAGTCTTTCCAGGTCAGTTATAAGCCCCAAACCCTCCTCTTTTAATCTCATTCATACATTTTTCGAAAAATTATTTAAAATCCCGCGAGAATATTCTTGAAATGGAAAATATTGGAATTGACTTAAATAATGGATTCAAAAACTCAGGCCTTTTTGGATGGACAACAATACACTGAAGAGGGAATTCGTCGCTATGAGTTCATCTTTGGCAAAACATTCGTCTCGACCGGGGGCAAAGAGACGACGGAGGCCTTCGTGTCTGAGCTCAACTTGCCCCAAGGGGCAAAGGTCCTAGATGTCGGGTGCGGAATTGGAGGCTCCGCTTTCCACATGGCCAGACAATATGGAGCTTTTGTTCACGGAGTCGACCTCAGCACCAATATGATTTCAATGGCCATTAAATATCAAGCAGAAATGGAAGACGAAGTCAGAAAGAAGGTTAATTTACTAAATAAATATTATTGTAATTTGAATTAGTTTGTCTATTTAAATTTCGGCTTTTGTTTATATTTGATTATTGAAGAAACCTTGAGTGTATATTGATACCAAGAAAAGGTATTAATATTAGAAACATTATTGATTGGTAAGACAAGTATGAAAATTATCTTAATGTTCGGATATTAATTAATTGAATAGGTGAGCTTCGAAATGGTCGATATTACGAAGGCCAACTTTGAAGCTGAGAAGTATGACGTAATCTACAGCCGAGACACAATACTTCATATTGGAGACAAGGATGATCTCTTCTCCAAGTTTTACGTAAGTCGATTAATAAATTAACCGACATATCTATTCGTACACAATTTTACCTCTTGATTGTCAAGTAA
>VJMY01001146.1:0-18571 GCA_009869795.1 Neelides sp. FZ-2019 | reverse complement strand
TGCGGAGTAGATATGAATAGTAAATATATATTTATGTCTATTTATGCATTAAGTGTAATGAAGCCGGAGCCAATATCACCTATTAAAGTTATGTAATTATTAATATGATAAGTAAAAAAAATTATCTTAACTCCACCTTACGTTATTAAATTTTTTTAATAACAATCGACTTAAGGAACAGCCTATATTTATAAATCTGCATGATGATACATACATGCATACATATTACTTATTTTTACAAATATTCCATATCTTATGATCCTATTAAATATTAAATTCATATTTAAATTATTACTATTCTTAATTCTAATTGACTCAATCGTCTTTATTTACTCAATTTAGGAATAAAAGTTCCATTTCATTTTTAATATTTAAATAAGGAGGAAATTGAAATGATGGAAATTCCATGTGTGTAAACTTGGCCCATTCAAGTCAATTGCAGGACAAATGGGATTCTTAATTGATTAAGTGCCCTGTTAATTAAAAAGAACAATTCAAAATGTTCCTTGCGTGTCTTATTGTGAGGAAGCACAAAAGTTCTCTCGTTTTCACTTCGTTTCTTCTCATTAGCAGCTAATTGCGACTTGGCCAAGCTAAACCATTTAATTATGCGACTTTAATGGCGAGGTAATTAAGGCAAAGCTTTAAACTCCGTTCAACTACTTAACGCTATTTATAAGACAATTTTAGTAGACACATTTAGAGACTATTTTATACTTACAATTATTTAATATACATAAACGCACACCATATAAGTATGGAAGGGTTGAATGTGGAGTTAAATGAGTCGGTAACGAGGACGGGATGATTGGGGCAAATTGTCGACCGACCAGTCAAAACAAAGCGATTCTCATTCACGAAGTGACCGCTTACAACACTGATAATGGCTAAGCCATCCTTTTCAAATTATTTTTTTAAATGCCAGATTTCTTGCTCATTCTGTCTAGCTATCTAATAGTTACTATGTACTAATTTACTAACTTGCATCTTCCTTACTTATCGTTAGGAAGACGGAAGATGAAAATAATGAATTGGAAGCGATGTTCTCTTTGTTGGGAATCTAACGACACTAACGAGTAATTTGAATCTTATTTTTCTTTGAGGATCACCACTAGCCCTTTGAATATAACAAATTATTATATTTTGAACATAATGAAGAAACAGCATGCAGCACCTTGCTTAGCTTTTCGAATTTTGATGTAGGTAATCATAATTTAAAATAAAAAAAATTTGTTCAATGATACATCTTGGGTAGAGGACGGGATGTCTCAGTCAGTTGGTCCTTATAGTCCGGAGGAACGTGAGATAATTCCTGATTAGACGTGGTCGACGTGTCAAAGGGGCTCCTCTAAGAAAGGCCGGAAAGCTATGAACTCTGACCGCTATAATAGCTTAATTTATTTTGTATTTGTTTCGAATCCAATGGAATTGTTGCATCCTCTCATTAAATCAGGGGCAACACATTTTTATCAACGCTTCCTTAAGAAATGCTCTCAAATTCTAGTCAATATAAAATAATATAAAGGTTTAATTGTTTTAATTATTTGAACAAATTTTATTAATATTAGCTAAATAAAATGTAATCTCCGGATTTACTTCAATTACGGTGTAATTCAGCCAAAGTATTTTCATCGATAGTTGAAAATGAATACAATTTTAAAGTAGCCTACACAAGTCATGAGGAATGGCCTTTTATGGTAGGTACAAACTGCGCTTTTAAAACCCATAATGAAGAAACTAAACTTTGGCTAACCACTAATTAAATCTATATATGTGGTTTTAAAGGATGATCCTGGTTTGCAAATAAAAAACAAAACACTTATAGTTAAATATATTCAATAACTCCATGATGACAGAAAATAGGAACAATATTTAATAAATTATTAATAAATTGTTATGTATACCGTTTTGTATACCGTTGAAAAGTATCAATATGTCATGTGTCTTTATAGCAAATGATTGCACCAGGAAATAAAGAGAAATGACAATTAAATTTACTAAACATGTTTAAAATAAATATGATTTCAATATTTATATTGTACTGATAGGGGTAAATAAAAAAAGGGTTGTATATTTAAGTGTACCAGTAGTAATTCTGGGATTCCAACTGGTAAAGCTAGTATTTTTACAACGCTATTAGTAATTAGCTGCCTGATTAATATTTCTACAGGCTAACCTAATATTTGCACTGCAATCCCAGAATTACTACTGATCCACATAAATATTTCCCATAAAAAAGTTATTTTTATTTTGTGACAGAATTATGGATAGAAATTAAAGGCCAAATTCACATTAAGTATCTGGTATAAAAATATAAATTTATTTTTTTGCGATTGTTTTAAGTATTCCGAGAGCGCGTAGCTTTTTTACGATAAATGGTAATGCGGTAAGGGTAATAGTGATGCGAAGAGGCGCGAAAACTTTATGTATTGCATATCTGTAAATATTAAACAAATAGTCAATGTTAATAATCCATTCATTGCATTACAATTAGGTATTATACGTATTAATCAACTATTAAGTAAGTATACATAAAAGAATAATGTGTGTAACCATATTGTAAAAAATGTTATTTTATTGCGATTTTTGCTTACGCTATCACAAATGTGCTTGCACCTTGCGCAATTCTATTTTCAAGTGTTTTCTCATCGATTCCTATCTTCCCCAACAATGCTGCGACGTCCAGCCCACTAGAATGAAATTGAATAAAAATTAAAAGTTGAAATCTTAATTTTCAAGTATTGAATAAATAATTTATACCAAATGCAAAAGTGTTTAAAAGTATTGTAAATTTATTGACTATTTTTAAAATTTAGAAATAGTTATTATGTATTTGAAAATGGTTGAAATGATTTTGTAAAATAAGACGTGGGAGTTTGAGTATGAAAGGAATTTGTATATCTATAGATAGGGAAAAGATGATCCTGAAGGCATGTGGAGGAATTCGGAAGGATGTGGTGAAGAAAAGGATGTTGGAAGGATGAGGTTGTGTGCGTGGATTCGTCCATGGAGGACGTGTGGGATTGAACGAACCTCGAGACGAGGATGTAGAAGAGACCAAGAGAGGAGAGGGAGAGGGCGACATGGAAGACAATGACAGTTGATCCGTAGTCCTTCACCGCCTGTTTGAACGCAGCTCTCCGACTAGGGTTCGGAGGGGCAGAACCGGCAGGAGGAGAGTCTCCAAATCTCCGAATCATATCCACCCAATTAGAGGCCCGAGTTTTCATCCCAATTTTAGATTGTTTCTCCCAAGAGGAAAACGGGACGGCCCGAGACTTCGGCCCGGATGGCCATGAGCCATTATGCCCAGACGCGCCTGAGAATCTCACCATCATTGAGGACCGCAACCATGGCCGAGAACACAATAAGGAATAACAACCCAATTCACTCACCCTCATCCTCTTAATTAACTACTTAAACAATGCCTAAATACGTTACAATTATTCGGAAATCACTCTATTTAGTTTACCAAGTCAATTGAAGAGATAAACACCTTAATTTACACTTGACAATTTAAAACTTTTGCCAGGAATCAAAATCGAAGCAACACACTCGACCACACTACTCTCCACTAATTGACTCCAAACTTTTAAATATTCCCCTGAACAGAAATATTCTATTATATAGAACTTCTAATATACTTATATTAAAAATTAAAGAAATATTTTTGTTGAAATATTTGTATTACGCGGCGACAACTTGGCTTTTGTTAACCTCTTGTCTCACCAAGCTAATTCACCCTGTAATGTTTTAATGACTCTTAAACTAATATAATGTGACAATTGCAATTTTCCAAAGTTAATATATAAGTGTTCAAATAAAGCTTCATACTACATAAAAGTACAATCTTGAAGATTTAAATGCTATTCGTAAAATATCACCAACACTCTTTTTTATATACATGTCTTATTTATCGTTAGATATTCTATTAAAGTTATGTGCATATTTGAAGTAAATTAACTTGTTATTATACAATTATGTTATTTTATTGTATATCTTTATTTAAGTCTCAAAAGTTTAGTAGGGTGCATATTTTTCAAACCACAAGACAAACCGGTTCAATATAAAATTATTATATAAATTAAGGCTACACGTTTAATTTATTATATATAAATTATATTACTTAGCCTAGTACAAATGCATGGTAGTATTTAATTACATATTTTGTCTACTAACGTTACATTACATACCTTAACATTTAGCACTGCTAAAGCATTATTTATAAATACAACACTAACTTAATGAACCCATTATTTATATTATGTTCATTATTTGGGTTTAGTAAATGAATACTTATGATTGCTTACCTCAAGCTTGCCCTTTTTAGTAAAAATAGAAATGAAACATGAAACCGATCTTTGGCCTTCAATTCATGCATATTATCCTATATCGTTATGACCAATAATTCATTATTCATTAATACTTAGAAGTTAGAAGACATCCTTTTATTTTTTCAATTTTACAAGTCTCGGAAATTTCATTAAAATTTAAAGATTGGGGTATTTGAGTTTTTATTAAATTACTAGACTTTGTAATTTAATATCAATCTAGAATAATTCTTATAAATAGATGTATGTATAAACTATTTAGGCATCTTTAATACCTAAACTTATGTACTATCGCAATGTTAAATAGATCTGTGCTATGTGCTGTTTCAAAAGATCTGAATATCTTATATCTAACTTTAGATAGATGTATTTTCAATCGCAAATATTTTGGATGTTATCTATGGAATGGGTAGTTACTAGTTAGGTATATAGACTAATTTTTTTTTCTTAATCTAATCGTAAAGACTAAAGCTCAATAACATAATGCTGATGATGATCTTGATGATTGAACACATCCCCGAGCTTCTACTTTAAATTTAATGTGTTCCATAATGTCACTATGATTTTATGATACATGAGGGTCTTTATCGCTTGTGGTGAAACCCATCATACAAATTGGGTTCACTCGACTAATGAAATATAAAAATGTTATTAAGCCAATTAAATCAAACAAGTGAAGAAGCAGATTGCTTTCCACAATGTTTGTTATATATATACAGTACAGTATTATAATTTCTCAAAGTATTTCACTCAAAATCACCCATTAGTTAATAAACATTGATAATATGTAGAAATATCAAAACAGTTTTTTCAAAGGCATAAGTACAATTCCACACCATTGCAACAATAAAAAGCAGCAATGAATTAAAAAGGGAAAATTTAGTTTAATGATTTAAACTTCATTTTCTACCAGATAAATCAATCAATGAAAATATTTGTACTTGCAGAAAAAATACATATTAATCACATTTCTTGAATAATTTAATTAGGAAAACACTTGACGTTCGAGCCGTTGAAAAAATAAGGAATATAATTAATCGTTTCTAATGAATTGGTCCATGTGAGAGCCTGTTCAATTGGAGCTATGAGTTATGAGCATGCGACATGGGAGTTGACTAAGATGAGTAATGGAAAGGTGTTGTGCCTCCCCAGTAGCCACCAATGTCCCAAATTAATAAATGCAGGAGTGTGAAGAAATTGAGGGAGTGGAGAAATCATCGCGGTCTTGAAATTTTGGCACCCAGTCCTCGCTTGAGTTCGTCTCTCTGATCTCTAGATGTGAGCTCAACGGCGGGGGATTGGGAGGAAGAGCGAAGGAGGATTCCGCCGAATCAAATCTCCTCGCCATTCATATCTCTCCTCACTCCTGTGTATGTATGCGTATGGTGTTCATCTCGCCAAATCCCCGCCGCACTCCGCTATTGAGGATATAGGAATTATATATGTATGGCGTCGTGTTGAACTCCGCCTTGGAGATCCAGAGCCCAGACAAAAAGCTGGATTCTCAGGAGATTGTTTGACGGTGAGTGCGGGGATGCTCATATTAGGAAATGTTTCTAAAAAAAGAACATGGGGAGATTTTGGCACGGGAAATTTGGGTCGGGTGGGATGGGAGAGAGCTGAAAATACTCCGGCAGTGGAAGTCTCTTCAGTCTCGGCTGCTTCTCCTTCCACTCACTCTCGGAACGCTTTGCTTCCCGGTGCATTTTTACATTTCCTGAAGGAGTCACCCTTCAACAATGGTAAGTCCAGCTCTCGCACACCAGCCTCAGCCCTTAAGTTCCTCCAGGAAATTCGCAAAGGCTTTCTCCAGCCCAGTCCATTCTTTTCAAAAAACATTCCCTTGAGGCCCGTTTTCTCCAACTTAACCACCCAATTCCAGTTGGAACCAACAGGCCTCAATGGTCAGGAGGGAGGGAAAGTCCCCACTAGCCTCTGCTCTTAACGTAATGGAAGAGTTAAGGCTCCTTCGAAACTCAGGGTAGGAAAGTCCTAGATGAGGAAATTACAGGTGGGGAGAAGAAACCCTGGTAGACTCGTAATGGGCTTCCCAAGTGAGAAACCCTCCAACATTGTTGAACATGAGGCGCCTCATGGAGACTCCCAGAGCCAACTTGGCTCCCGACCAACACACACAACTTTTTAAATTTAGTCAACTACGAGAGGCAACTCGGATGAATTGAATTAAGAACTCCATTAGTTAATTGAGAATCTCCGAAGATTTTTTTCTCAACTTTGAATTTCTCTTGGGAAGAAAGTCGAGACTTTGGCCAATCATATTTCCTCTCCAAGGAGGGTTTTTCAAAATGCCTTGGCCTCCAATGACCATTTGAACATGAAAAGGTTGAATAGTAGAGGACGCTGAGGAGTGAAAGGGCCGGGAGAGCCGGAGGCCAAATTGGGCGACGACCAATTGCCAGTGAAAGAAATGGGAAATACTGGGAGTCTCGCACGTTCTTGGGCGGGTATTTTTAGCTGGGAGGTTGGGAGCAGGCGGGCGGATGAGGAGTATTTTAGGAAATCCCTCTGATTCGGAATGGGAAGCCTCTGATGTGATTAGCACCACATTGAGGAAACGAGTTGCACAAAAGGATCCTCATGGCCTTCAGTAAGCCCTGGAAGTGCCACAATGGACCATGGAATTGAAATGAAATTAATTCAACTCCTCTGGTCCTCTCATAGGCGGATGATAAGAAAGTGAAGAAGACTAAGAAGAAGAAGGAGGATGAGGCAGCCGAAGCTCCGGCACCAGCAGCCGCACCCGAACCCGCCCCCGCCGAAGCACCGAAGAGAGCGAGCACTCGGGAGTCGAAGAAGGCCAAGCGAACTGGAAGCAATATCTTCTCCATGTTCTCACAAAGACAAGTTTCCGAGTTCAAAGAGGTGAGGCGGAGGAGGAGAGGAGGCCTGGGCCTGACACTTTCTCCTTCCAGGCTTTCCAAATGATGGATGCTGACAAGGACGGAATCATTGGCAAGAACGACTTGAGGGCAACTTACGATGCTTTGGGCCGACTTGCCAACGACAAGGAGCTGGATGAGATGTTGAACGAAGCTTCCGGCCCCATCAATTTCACCATGCTGCTAACCCTCTTCGCCAACCGCATGTCAGGCAGTGCAGATGATGATGAAGTCGTTATCAACGCTTTCAAGTCTTTCGATGAAGGCGGAAAAATTAACTCCGAAAAGTAATATTTTATATCTCCACTTACATCACTCTAATACCATGAGCAGGAACAAATAGTATGTTAAAAAGTAAAGCTTGAAACACAAAAGCCATAAGCCACTCGTTCATTAAACAGCGGTAATATTACTAAAATTGAATAGGTATATCACGATATCATCAAACAAACAGTGAATTACACATGTCTATAATGTAAATCAGCTCAAATTTATTTCTCATTTCAATTTCGATAAAATCATCTAGAGTTAACTTTGACCTTTGATTTGACCCATATTGGATAGGGACATAAATTAAAAACTAGAATTCAAAACCCAAAAATAAACCTCTGAACTAACCTACATTCACTTTTCTATAACTTAAGGAGAATGGAGTTGAGGCTAAAGACTTGAATTTGAATATTCCAGGCTTCGTCATGCATTGATGACATGGGGTGACAAGTTTTCAGGAGACGAAGTCGACGATGCCTTCGAGCAGATGACGATTGACAACGCAGGGATGATCGACACGTCCAAATTGATCCAGATGCTGACGGCCTCTGCGGAAGAGGAGGAAGGCGAGGGAGAGGCAGCTTAAGCTCTCCTCGGACACTTGCTTCTTACACACACAGACCCAAGAAGATTCATTCGTCATCAATTGTAATCCACCGAGCTCCTGACCCCGACACACATCCACACACCACCGTCGGAGCCAGCCACTCCATCGCTGGCCTCCACACAATCCTCGACCATTCAGTTTCTCTATTTAAGCATCACATTCAGGAGATCGCATATCCAGGAATTTGTCAAGTTGGGCCAGAGGGCCTCATCTGGTTATTTAAATTTTAAAATTAATCATTTAACCGGTCAAGAGCAGTCGAATGATAAACTTATTACATACATATATATATAAATATATATATATTATAAATATATAAATATTATTATCTAACAAATCATCTCTTTACACACGATGTTTCCTTGAGTTTTAGAGGGAGGAAAGACTCTAATAATCATCTTCTCTATAATCTATCTAATTACAATTATGGAATTAATTCAACGGTGACTATAAATTATATATTATTAAAAGTGAAAGTGAGTGACAAGGGAATTCACGATGATCCAGGTACTTGTAGCCGAGACTCAAAGAGTATGTCACACTTGTAAATTTGTTCATTGTTAAAATTCTGTTGGAAATGAAAAGAATAAAAGCAATACGTTGATGATCGATTGGACCCCCATTGGAACTCGCGTCGTGTCCTTATACCCCCTTTGTTTTAACTCATACATATCAATGGAATGAATCCACAACATAATGTCAAATTCAAATTCATCAGAACTTCCATTTTAAGGCTTAAGTTAGATCTATTTAGACTATTTATAAACGGATCAATGGCAAACTTTAAAGTTAAAGTTTGATTTGAGATCTTCAACATTTACTTTTCATGAAAAGAGGAACTTTCCAAAAGCTTCCTTTTTTATAATTTAATTGTTTTCTAACTATTGAGTTTCATTGAGAGAGACAATGTAAGTTGTAAGACTTTGTGCTCAAAATCTGATTCCATTGAAAAGTAAATCTCTCAATAAGTAGAATACCAATAAAGTACACTGCGGAAAAGAGCAAATGCTTCATTCTCTACAATTTGAAATAGGAGTATCAAAATACATCTTGTTTCCTTTTGGGATTTTGTCATGACTTAAAATAATTATCATTATCTTCAAGTAATAGAATATTTTTCAAGGAGCTCATTCAAATTCTACTATCCAAGAGACTAATAAGAATTACCAACTAGTAAGAATTGATTTTGTTAATATTTAAAGAAATAAAATGCATTAAATATACATTTAAACTTTTCCAATTGAATGAATATATTTTTTATATTGGATAATATGCATATAGATTTAAAATTTATCAATTTATTGTTAGGAAAAGAGTTATTCAATTTAAACAACTCGTTGAAGTATCAACAAATGTAATAAAATATCAGTTTGAGACTTAAGACTTTCTCCATGTCTTTCTTCTAAAAATGCCCAGAAGCAGATTGGCGTTCGCAGAATACTTATAATGATCTTTTCCCTTTTAATGAGAAGATACAAGATCTTTTGTTGGAAATTCTAAAACTTGAAAGGCTGACGTCACAACGCTTTTTTCGCGTTTTGCTTCCTTTGGGTTAACATAGCCTTAACCTAACTTTAAGAATCTGCAAGAGCAGCAATGGTACCTAGGTACCTATAATTTATTCTATAATTTAATTCTATTTAATAAAATTCTCATTTATTACGATTTCAATACATGTTAAACGAATACGATCCTGTCCCTATATAGTGAAAATTTTTTCCTGAGTACTTTTTTGCCGTTTTTCCACATCATTTTCTTTCAGCATACAGGGTCCTTCTTAAGAAATTTCACAATTCCCATATGAAATACATGTGAGAGTGTGACATTTAATATGAAGGACTCTGTAGAATATTTAACCATGTGAAAGGCTAAGACTGGGAATATATTATACATACATACATGTATGCTTAAATGTATGCTCTATGCCTAGCTTTAGGTATGTAATGCAGGTATGTATAACTTGAAAACTAAGGTTGTGATCGTTGCAGCCATCTTGCGGATCTTTTGTTCCAACAAGGAATTTTCACATGATCTCCTCTCTTCGACTCCCAATTCTCTCTCCTTTCGGTTTGGATCTTCAACTCGAAATCAAATTTAGTCGTATTTATAATAAATTAATTGTACATAATGGCCACGATTATGCCAGAACCGTTTCGAGTTTCTCCGCTCATCAGAGTAAGTATTTATATTGAGACTTTAACAAGTCAAACTTCTTCCATATCTATCAAAATTAATCTCAAATTTAAATTTATCTGTGCTATTAATTCACTTTTAAGAGAATGATTCCCGAATTAATATTAAGTTAAGTAAGTAATGTAATTGTTATTAATCCCGGTAAAGTAATGGGAGACTCCATCTATTTAAACCTCAGCATTGTTTCGGAAAGAATATTTAATTAAAATATGATAAATGTTTCACATTAATTGTCTACATTTAAGTAGAGCTAACTTGATTTTAAAAATTATGTAAAAATACATAATGTATTTAATAAAAATTAATTTATCCACGTTTTATTCATTTTACTCAATAGGTATGTTTGTTCGCTTTAGTCTTCGTCATTAAATATTAATATCCACCTTTGTGAAATCTTTATTTTAATTTGATTTATTTCAGGTTGGCAGATGGTCATTTCTAGCACTTGGAATAATGTATGGGATTTCAAGACAGAAATCACTAACGAAGAAGGAGAACAAACTTCGTGACATCGCTGAAAAGGAACGACCAGCCAAGGAAGCAGCAAAACAAGCAGAAAAGGCCAGATTGAACAGGGGTATAAATTCACCAATTAGCCAATCGTTCATTCACTCTGTTTGCTTATTTAATATTTTATTAGAGATTCATATGCTATGAAATGTTATTTATCTTCAATATCCTAATAAATCCAAAGATAATCAATTAAATTTTTCCTTTTTCAGATGAGCTGCTCTATTTAGCAAAGGAGACGGGAACTCCAATTCCACCAAACTTTTGAGGAGAAAATATTAAATTCACTAGACTCCATACAAATTATTATTTAGTCAAATATTCAAGCCCATGATTTATGAATTGTAAAAGCAGATGCTTTGCAAATAAATTCCGTAGTTTACAATAACCAACAATGTTTATTTATTGTTAATTTGACAAATGTAATTTGTGGACTGTAGAGTTCATCACTTTGAACACCAGTCGAAGGCGTTGGTAAACATCTTGAACCATGGCGAAGCTCCTGACAATTGTCCCTTGAGATTTTGTGGGATCCAAGGCCATTGCCATGGCATGACGCATCTTTCTGGATGAGGCATCATGGCCAAATGACGACCATCCTTCGAGCAAATTCCTCCAACTCCGTCTATCATTAAAAATTGTGAAATCCATGAAAATTACATTTCCCCAAGACTTTGGTCATTCAATTACTCACATTGACTTCCATTCGGATTCATTGGATAAACTTCTGTCGGAACTCCATTGTCATCAACATATCGGATTGCCACACAATTATCCGCATTCAATTCTGGGTAAACAGTCGGGTTTTTGTAGGTGAACCGACCTAAAAGATTCAATCGAAGACATTGTAATGATAAATCAGAGTTCAAAATCATTAACTTTCATATAGAATTCCATAACATAATTAAATGTAGGTTTAAATACCTTCGCCATGAGCAATCCAGATTCCAAGGGTCGAGCCTTCCATTCCATTCAGCATGATTGAGGCCGTCTTTTCAATCCTTACAGTCGGGAAGCGCGACTCGTATCTCTCTGAACTATTATGGTCCACGTAGACGTCAGGAACAGACGGAACTTCGCTCTCCTTCACTGTCTCAGTGCTCGTCTTGCCAACCCATTGTAGCAGAGCGAGGAGTTGGCATCCGTTGCAGACACCAAGACTGAAAGTGTCTGAGCGATTTTTAAATTTGGCTAGCTGAGCCTTCGTGTCAGAGTCAAAGAGGAAGCTGGCTGCCCATCCTTTAGCAGACCCTTGGACATCTACGAAATAATTAAATAAGATCGGATCATCTTTAACTAATGTATTATAATAGGAAATCTCTATTTTATCCTGCCAAATTAAAATAGCAAGGAATTAGGATAAGGTATCCTGATTTTACCAGCATAACTGAATCCTCCTGGGAAAATGAGACCTCTAAATCTGTCAAGAGTCACTTTCTTCTTAATCACATCTTCCATTGTAACGTCCCATACTTGAAATCCTGCCATGTAGAGAGACGCAACCATTTCCCTGTCTCCATTTGATCCTTCTTCACGGATCACAGCCACAAGAGGTGCCTTGTCTAGAATAATTCATTTAAAAATTAATTTGTGAGCCCATGCATGGGTAAAAATATTATTTACATAAATATTATTTAAATGCAGCTCACTATTGACAGGCCCAGAGTAAATGGGGATGGTCGTCGGATCAAAAGTGAAATTGTATGAAGGCCCCGTTCTGAACCGGAATGACATGTTCTCGCTCTTGACATAATCAGGATTTGCTTGACGCTTCTCCAGCTGGTAGCTCGTCTCCTCCCAAGACTCAAACAAGGAGAAAAGTGGGGCTGAGATCATTTTTTCTCCTCTGACGCTGATCTCAACTGCGGCTCCAGGTCCTGAGCCTTTGGAGACTCCTATGGGAAAACAAGGAACGCCAGCTCGATCAAAGGTCCCAAGAACAACTGCAACCTCAAGACTCCCAACTTCCAAAACCCAGCCGACTTCTTCAGAGAAAAGGATTTCAATCGGAGTAGCGTTTTTCCCACGGTTCACAATGTCAACTTCGAATCCGCTAAGGCCGCCGAATCCCATTTCCAATAAACATGTGACGAGTCCTCCGTCGCTCACGTCATGACCAGACATAATGTGACCACCTGAGAAATAATAAATAAATGTCATTTGAATATAATTTAAGGAAATTAATTAATCTGGTAACATTATACTTTAAGTATATTTTGACTTTAAAGTTTTCAAATGAATAGATACCTTTGATAAGACTCTGGGTTGCGTTAAAGGCTTTGACAAGAAGTTTTGGCGAGTCCAAATCAGGCACTTGGTCTCCCAATTGTTTGTAGCATTGAGCCAGGGCTGATCCTCCCAATCGACTCTTCCCTCCGCTGAGGTCAATGAAGATGAGCAAACCTTCTTGGCCCATGGCAGGGCACTTGAGGTCAGGAGTCACGAGATTCCGAATGTCAGGGCAAGGGGCGTAGTTGGACACGACAAGAGTTCCTGGGGCCTTGACGGTCTCTTTTCCAACGCGAGCTGCCATTGAAAGCGAGTCTTTTCCTCCATCCACGGCGATCTCGAGTTCGGCCATGACATTGCACATGGCAGTGCAAGCGTCCAAGAGAGCTGCTCCTTCCCCGGGAAGCTTCGCTGCCCACATCCAATTTCCACTACATTTAACGTCCTGAACAACCAATTCATTTTTAAAACACGTACATACATACAAGTAGGTAATACAAGACATATGAGATCTTAATTGAGGTCTAATAAAATGACCTTGAGGTCTGAAATGACTGTAAAGACTAAGTTTGAAATTGACTCAGCAACGGTCATTCTTGCTCCTGCTGCAGGATCAAGGAGCCCTTTGATTGGCTGCTCTCCGATCGAAGTGGCAGATCCAGTCTGGATAATTTAAAAAGGATTGTGTTGAAAAGTGAAAAAGAGAACATTTGGGTTGGCGTGCTCACTTTGGCAAAATAGGAAAGGGCCACCACAGCAGCGTCAGCCAGAGGTGTGTGAAGTGGACCAACGCATTGTTGTTGAGCTACGAGCCCAGTGACAGACCTGTCCACTTTGTTGGTTAAATACCGCTTGCTCGCCACTGAAGGCAATCGCAAGACTCGTTCAATGGCTTCGCAAACCCTCAGATTTGCTGGAAGCTCGAGAGGACGGAGAGGAGGTTTGAATTTGGTCATTTTAAACTCTTTTCTTGGCATTTTCCCCAAAACAAATTCAAGGTCCAAATTGACGGGATTTGCGTCCTTCTCAATTGCCTTCATTTCTTTCTCTGTCATTTCAATTGGCCCGTCATCTTCGACATCTCGTTCGGTTAAGACAACCTGACCAAATCAGAAAAATTAAATCGGTCATTTCTTCTGTCATTCCGTTCATCGTCGTTTAAGTAGAGTTAAAATAAACTACCTGTGTATAAGCTATAAAATAAATTATGAAAGTAGATATAAACACTATGCATATGCCACCTTTCCATTGCCAGTCACGGTTCCGACAAAAGAAATGGGACAACGTTCTCTCGCTGCGATTTGTGAAAGCAAGTGAAAGTTTTCTTTCTTGCACAACAGCGCATTGCTTTCTTGATACTCAGCCCCCCAAAGTTCCAATGTGTTGATGGTGGGATCGCCGAGTTGAAATCTCTTTGTATAAATAACTGCTCCTGCCGGTTCTACTAGCTCCTTCAATACGTTCCCTATAATTCAATTAGCATCTCAATTAGCATCACACATATTAATCTACTCACTTTTACCATTAATTTATGATTAGAAAGAGAAAGCTATCATATTTATATATATGCTTTTATAATAATTAATTAAATATGAAATTGAATTTGTTTTCAGACCGTTGCCTCCAGCTCCTTGATCATGAATGCTACAAATTGGATTGTCAATTCCAAGTTCACAGCATGAACGAATAACGCGATTGAGTTTCTGCTCCATCTCCGCATCTCCCCTTTGAACAGCATCGAAATCAAGGTTGGCTGCATTGTCCCCTTGAACCTTTATTCACCCACTTAACTTTAGCATGATTTTTAATTGAGAATTTAGTTTGTTTATGTTTACTCAAAATGAAATTAGCAATTAAAAGTATTAATGGAATCATGAATTAAGGGAGATAATAAAAGGTTGAATTACTTCGACGGAACTTGCGGATCCACCACCAACTCCAATTCTGTAAATCGGTCCGCCCAATTTCACAACTTGCATTCCTGCCTCAGGGCTTTGTTTATCGACCATGGTCGCATCCATGGTGCCAATCCCGCCGCTGAACATAATGGGTTTGATCCATTCTCGTCTTTCTTGAGTTCCAGGGAGGAGAAGACCGAAAGATCTCGCGAATCCAGAAAGAACAGGTTCGCCGAATTTGTTCCCATAGTCGCTCGCCCCGTTGCTGGCCTCAACTGCCACGTCAACCGACTTGGCAAAATTCGGCGGATATTCGAGCAAGGAATCTTCCCACGGAAGAGGATAGTCAGCGATGTTCAAATTTCCAAAGGAATATCCAGCAGTTCCAGCAATGACAAATCCGCCTCGACCGACCGCTTGAACGTCCCTGATCCTCCCGCCTGTTCCAGTCGTCGCTCCGCTATTTGCCAAACATCCAAATTAATTCGCATCTTCCAGGGACAATTTGAAAAGCCGAATCAAAGCAAAATCCAACGAACCTGAACGGAGCAACTCCAGTTGGGAAATTGTGAGTTTCGGCCGTGAAGATGATATCTCTCTTTCCGCTCTTAACGGTGAAAGGACTCGGCTTGGTCACGTTCGTTGGAAGAAGATTCTCAATCTCGAACCCAACAATCGCACTGCTGTTGTCGCTAAACTTGATCACATTATTCTGGTTCGTTGTCTTTTGAGTGTCCATGATATGGTCAATCAGCGACTTGGGATCTTCTTTCCCGTCAACAAACATCTTGCCCTTTTTAATTAAAAAACGTCGATTAACCCTGAGATGGATGCCATTCCCTCCTCTTATTCCCTCACACGCCTGCTTGCCTTATGCTTCCCGCAGTCCGCGGATGACCTACAAAAGATGTTACCCCCAATAGCCGGGCATCATAACCCTTTTCAAATTTATGATTCCATTGTGATCGATCACTCGCAATTTGAGTTCATATTGCCAACTAGCACTCGTCACTAGTGACATTAAACCGGTTGCATAAAAGCGAAGAAATTTAATTTGTATTTATTCTAATGATGAGCTAGCTCATCAGTGTCATCTGTATCGATCTATTTCACGTAGTTTTTGACATTTCACCACGTGCATTTTCATGACCATTAATCATCTATAGAATAATTAATGGTCCAACTCAACGTGATATAATATTTTGTCGAGACACATACATAGTATTGTGAGTATATTCTTACTTTAAAGAACCAATGACGACTGTGCTCACTGTTTGATTGGGCCAGATCGAAACATTCAACGCTCGTGGGGTTCCTCTTTAATTTATTCTTAAAGAGTTCTGTGTAGTAATCCAAATCCCAGTCGTCGAAGGCTAATCCTGAGCATAGGAAAAATAGTCAAAGTTATCACCAGTCTCTCTTTAATTACCGTTAATCACGAGTGTAGTACTAGTTGTCGTCAGACAGAATGAATTGGATTAGCTGACATGATGAAAAAGATTATAAAAAAATATCTTCATTTTTAGCTTCTTCAATTTAGCTGTGAAGCTCAATTACATGAATGTTCTTAACTGTTATGTACAAATAGGCCTAATATAGAGTTAAATACTGGCAGCATGATATTCCACATAATATGCTAATAATACTGAAACTAGGATTGTAAAATGATTTTTTATGAGAACTTGTTCAAAACAAGTGTTGAACTTACCCAAATGAGAATTGACTTTCTCAAGCGCTGATCTTCCTTGTTTGAGAATATCGACTTCGTACCAGTTGTCAGACACTTTATCCATTCGGAAGCTCGTTAGAGCCTTGATGTATCGACATTGGGTCATCCGATCATGAAGAGCGTCTACTATCTATTTTAAATGACTTTTATAAATGAGCAAAATTTCAAATTAACATCCTACATTTTAAAATTAAAATCCTTTGGCGATCTCATTCGTAATTAAATGATTTTTTCTCACTTGATCCTCAGACTCCTTCCAAGCTCCATTGGTCCCTTCAAATGTTATCAAGTAGCGAGTTGACATTTCCACACGGATCACTTTACTGACCCCGACAGCCGTGAAAATTGAAACAGAGTTTGAGGAGTAGGCCGTCGAAAAGTTGAGTCTAAAGATTCAAGAATTAAACAAAGTAAAAAGCCAATTGAAATATTCTGCTATAATTTAAATTGTAACAATGAACATTAGCTTAACTTAATTTTAGCATTTTAAGATTTTAGTTATGTAATTAGTTAATTACCTTGGTCCAATTTCGACGAGGAGCGAATTGTCCGTGGCCTGAAGGGAACTTGAGTCTACCAGAGTTCCGGGATTGAGAACGTTGGAAAGAACCCATCTCAACTTCAAAAGCTCCGACTCGGTCAGATCATTCTTAACCTCAACATAGAAACAAGTCTCGGTCTCGAGATCCTTCACCAGAATCGGAGAAACGAGAGAAATGAGCTTCTTCTTCTCGCTTGTCACACTTTGACTCAACCCAGGGCGCTTGAAGAATCGAACGATATGAGCCATCCTGTCCAGATACTCTTGTATCTTTCGTTTCCCAATCTCGATTGAGAGATCCAGAGAAGTTAGAGAGGGTTATATGTTCTGTGTCTGGTGTGCACGAAATACATTTGCATCCCCAGACACACCTCCGAACAAAGTATCAAAAGACATGGGACGAAGTCGATATTCTCAAACAAGGAAGATTATCCCCAGACACACCTCCGAACAAAGTATCAAAAGACATGGGACGAGGGGGCAAAGTGCCTTCAATTACAAGCCCCAGATTAGATTAAAAAACACGTAATCGAGCGAGTTAAGATTTATCAGTCCTCAATGTCCTCGTATGCCCTTTTTTCTTCACTCGCCCCTAAACAAAGTCTGAATAGAAATAATTAAAATTATATGCTGTAAAATTATATTCAGCATGTGAATATAGATATGAATATCTAATAAGTATGTATTTAATATAAGTGTGTATTGATCTTGTCCAAATACTTACCAACTATTAAAAGTAAATAATATTGTCTTGAATTTAATTCTTTAAGCTTCTACACATCATTTTTTGGAAGACTCTTTGATCTTAATCTCAACTCATGAGCTCATAGGCATTTACATACACATATTGTGTATGAAAGTGTTCTAATATACGTGTAGATGATTTGTATCTTTACTATTTGATAAGCGGCAAAGTACGTATTTAAGTGAACCTCAGATTAATTGGCCTTGGCCTTTTGATGTTCAAAAGTCACCAGGCAGACTCGTGTTCCAACGATGGAATTTTTTATATTTGATGGCTCAAATATAAATAATGAAATGAATCATAATATCAGAGTATAATGACAAATAGCCTTAATTTCACAATGTTATTGACAATGAGACCCCTTGACTGTTAATACCAACCATATGTATACTTATAACTTTTATACGAGTTTATTAGGTATCTACATATATATCTTATATGTATACATATGTTTATGCTTATACTTACTTACATAGGTACTTATGTTGGAACTATACTTATTGCTAACATTAAGATTAGATCTTGTTGATCAAACAATAATTTTAAATAGGCTATTTAAATATTAAGTAAGTTAAGCCTAATATAAATATTCATAACTAATTACTTAACATTAATATA
>VJMY01001145.1:0-18596 GCA_009869795.1 Neelides sp. FZ-2019 | reverse complement strand
AAGAGCTTGAAAAGAGCTTGGACCAAGTGGGGAGCATTGAGTATCTTGGTATTTGCTTAGAGGATTATAGATAATTCTCCTTCTCACACTCTCAAGCTGAGGAATTATAGATAATTCTCAAGCTAGTTCAAACTCTCCGTTTATTTAACTCTACTCTAATAAATAATTAATTAAAATTGCTCATTTCACTTTTGGTAATTCTTTTATTGATTGGGGGAAGAGCTCTTGGGTTCAACATATACATACATCCTTCCATATTGCTCAGTAATGATGTACTTGTAGCCCTAAATAAAAGTCATTCAGTCACTCAATGTAAAATTAAATATAATTTATTTTGAAACACTAGAATAGTTAATAATTAACATATCAAAATAAAAGTAATGTAAATAAAACGATATTTTTTGTAAAAATGATTGAAATCAAGGCAGGAGAATTTTTCAAAAAGAAACTTAAGTTTTTTTTATTATTTAAAGCTCCTCCATTTTGACATTTATTCAAAAACTGAAAATTACCAGAGGATTCAAAATTTCAAAGACAAAGCTGATTATTTCCATAACACGCTTGTATTTTCTTATTTCATTTTTGCTTCCGCTCATGGAATTTTCATTACCTTAATGCAATTTTACTCTGGAAAGCAACTTTACGAATCTATTTTTTCAATAATCTACGCCATTTGCACTACATGGAATCTTTTTGTGCAAATTTCCCTTTATGCAAACAGGGATTATTTGCCAATCGGGTTGAAAAATTTATTATTTTTGAATTTCTACTTTAATGGTATATTAAATATTTATGATGATATATAATATATATTATAATTAAACATTTTTCAAACTAATGTAAGTATCTGAAATTAAAAACATGAAATGGAAATGGAAAAACCACCAAAAAAACTTCTTTATGTTTATTAAAATTATTATTATTAAATTAAAATTATAATAAAATTACCTTTTAGAAAAAATCCCAAAGCATAAGAATGAGCAAGTGACAAACAAATACTTGAATTCTTATACAATTTTGGTCGGAATATCCATTGTAGGATTTAACTTTTTAATCCTTTTTCTTATTTTACTTTATGAAAAACCAACGCTTGACTTGTTTTACACAAACCTTGTTCTAGATCAAGGAAACTCTCTATTAAAACTTGCATTTTATTTAGCAGACATCATTAAAATAATACTGGAATCAAATAATTACACATTGGGAATTGCAATTTACATTATTTATCCTGAAATACTGGTTTATTGGCTCAAAATATTCAAGTAAAAAAATATTAATTATTATACTGAATAAAATAATAATAACTAATCTATATTATATGAAATAGTATTAAAAATGACATTTTAAACAATTCTTCATTCTTACAATCCTTCATATTGTTAGTATTCAATTGAAGTCTTATGAAAAAGAAGGTAAAAGTAACGACGCCGCCCTAAAAACAATATTCCATTACAAAATCTTACAATTGGTCAACGAAGATTATAACGAGCTCGTGTCAAAAATCAGTTTACCTTCAGCCCTTATTGCAGCCGCATCCCTCACCATCCTCATCGTATTCTCCTTCATTCGCCATATAAATGAATTAAGTCTCGTCATAATGATCATCTTCATTGTCTTGATTGTCTCAAATGTCACTTTCGTCACGCTCATTACGTTTAAAATCTCCGGGATCAACAAGGAATCAGTGAAGTTCATAAGGAGAGCCAAGAGCTTGTTCAAAAAACAATCAAAAGGAATTCGACCATTCGGCACCATGTTGAACGTCGTCCATCTCATCGTCCCAAACACTTTCTTGTACATGCTCAACTTCATTATTGAGAATATTGTTAATGCTCTCATAATGTTTCCAGCATAAATTTATCTAATGTATAAAATCAATACTTAAGCTTAAGTCTAACTACAACACTTATATCAAATGTAAAACAACTCACAACAATTACAATTTATTCTTTAACAATGGAAAAATATTATAACAATATATATTAGCACCTATAATTTACTGTAACACACATCTGAAAATGTTAATACTGATATAAGTCATTAGACTTTTATGTTAATTTAATAAGCAAGCCTTCAACAATACAAAATAAATAAATATCTGTTCAATGTTTAATATCTTATTAACCAAATAAATAGTAACTATATTAAAGAACTAACAAATGTATATAAATGTAGCTTATCATTTGTATAGTACCTATATATCTTTAATATTCTCTTGAAGGAAATAATAATAATAACATTGAATCATTGAGTCACTTAATGCAATCAATAAGTTGATCAGGAATAAGCAAACTGGGTATATAAAACCCAAAATTGCGTCATTATCATGTAATGGTCGAGGTTGAGGGAAGAGAGACACACGTTAAATAGGCTAAGTTAAATAGGGAATGCTCAATAGGCGATATGTTTAATAGGACTGTTTGACTCTGGCAAGGAGGAGATTGTTAAGGAGAGATGATTAATAAAAGGGTATTCTTCTTGGACTCTGATCGGAGTCGTGTTGTGTGTGTGGAGAGACTCGGATCTCGTCGGTGGGTCTGGCAAATCCCATTTTGCTCATTCCGTGTGTCTCTGTAAGTGAAAGTGACATTGGGTGTTGAGGAGTGTCCTTATAAGGGAGTTGGCAGGAGAGGGTCTTGGTGAACAAAGGGCCTCTTCGCCTGTGATTAATTGGCTCCCCTATAAGGAAACTCACTGTTTGTTCTGACCCTCTTTTGTCACCGGAAACTTCCTTTCCCTCGCAGTGACAACTCACTCGGCGGCTCTATCACTCAGGGGCAACCAAGGCTCCTAATTAGATCGCGCAATCATCTTTTTTCATACAATTATTCCCCAATCATTTCATCCTCCCCAACATGCCGAGCCTCAATAGCGTCATAAGCCCTCAAGTCGAGTTATCCAAAGATGAGAAAAAACTCATTTCAAGTAAGTCACTAGATAATAATTTTAATTACTAAATTAAAAAGAATTAATAAGGAACTAATAACAGATTCCTATCTGTTGAATGAGTTCTTATCATTGCTCGTAGTTTACCCTTGATGGACAAATTACAAACAAAAAGTTTTGTTCTTCCAACAAACTTTTTGTTTGTAATTTGTAAGTGACTTAATCATATTTTTTATTATTAAATTAAAAAATATTTAATAAAAAATTATCAGATTCTTTGGATGCAGTTAGCTAATATCATTACTGGTGTCCTGAATGGACAAATTGCAAACCTTTTGTTTTAGTTACTCATTTTGCAATAGGCTTTGCAAATAAAATTGATCTTTACCCCTAACAGTTTAAGATCCTTTAGCTTTTTTATTATTTAAAGTCGTTGGTTCACTTGTTGTTTCAATACTTATGCTTTTTAGCCTTTTCATTAAAATTTGAAATTGTTTAGTGTATTTTTGATATCGTATTTAGAAAGAGAAAATTATGAGAACAGCAGTCGAAAAGATAGCGGATGGAGCTCATGTTCAACAATTGACGAAGCGCCACTTCTCACTTCACAAACTTCCTTCGAGGAAGATGACGAGGATGAAACTTTCAAAGAAAACATTCCTGAACAAAAGACGTAATAACAATATTTCTTAATTTCATCAATTCATCTACCACAGTACATCAGGCATATCTATAATCTAAGAATTAAAATATGATTTACATTTATTGTTAACTTAAACGAGCTCTCAAGATTAATCCAACTGCAATTAAATTATTGCTCATATACATTTATTAAATATTATTAAAATAGAAATGGCGTCGGATCTATCCCGGTGTTTGTCGAGAGACTCGTCCCTCGCGTTTCCGTCAAGGAGGGCTGCCACGTCCAACTCTGCGTCCTCGTCCAAGGTAAATTTCCAAAGACGTCATTCCCCATCCAACTCCTTCATTCCTCACCTTTCCTAACTCATTGGCTAACCAAGAACTGTCAAGAGATGAACATGAGAGATATTCGGACCTTCCTCACGCCGATCCTCAGCACAATGGGGACAAAGGCGGGCCATTGTCATATCAGTTCATCTCGCGTTCCTTCATTAAACCCTGCCCTGCCCTTATAAAGACCGCCACTCCTGACGTTCATTCACACTTTCAAAGGCTGGCACGTTTTATGATGCTCATCCCGACAGCCAAAGCGTGACTCCCCTTTGACACTTATCTCTTCTTTACACCTTCATTTCTCAAACTCAACTCATTAATTGGATAGGACGAGGAAGGTCATTGGAAAAAACACCGACTTGACTACCTGTGTACAAATAGCCAACGCCAACCAACAAACAAAGACTCTCTATTAAAAGTCTATTATTGAGTTGAGCTGCTGCATTTTGCATTTGGAAAGATTGTTGTATTGCTAGTTTTGTAAGATAGAAAGAAACACGACGCAGCGCGTTCAATAATGCATCTTAAATACAGATAGATAAATACATTTGGTATTTGAAATATTAATATGGAATACAATACAGGATTATTAAATGGCTATACAATAACAAATTGCATTTGTATTATTTGAATACTTACTATTGATCAATATGCGTTTACATATTATTGATTCAATGTCAGTTTCTTCATTAATCTTTTACTTCACTTATAATTTCAGATAGTTAAGAATTTTTTAACAGTATAATATGATTCCTTTGCCCCTATCAAATTTATAATTCTTATAATAATTATAAATTATTAAGCGATTTCATATATTGCGTATGTAGCGTAAAAATCAACGAATTTATATTGAGAAATCTCAAAAAGTTAAAAATGATATATATGAAAGTAACTAATTGTCTTGTCCTTACTGGTCAATTTCTTCTAATGAATGTATCATTAGAGTCAATTAAATTATTTAATTGTTTAATGACAATGATTCTAATAAAGCTATTATTTATTGCTTCATTGTACAATATGGTAAAGCAGTAAAGCAGAGCCAATTTTACTTCAACTGGTAAAATCGGTACGCTCAATTATAGAATCACTAACAATAAATGAATTGATGCAAGAAAATTATCAAAGCAAAGAAATAAAAATAAAATGAAAAAGTTATAATATAAAGCCATTTAGATTATATTTAAAGCATTTCATTATCAAAAAATTATTTTAATTTTTATAAATTTTAAAAGATATGGAAATTTGAACAGGCAATAAAATATAATCTAATAAGATATGCGCAGTTCTAAATTCTCTGTGAATGTTCGTGGTACCTGTACATGGTACATTACATTTTACTAGTTAACTTAATCAATGGAATTGCGTTTCAGATATTAGCGTCTTATGATTGAATTTTTTAATCTCAATAATTGATTTTTAATCACAATTTCTATTATCCCTCTACAAGTGCAAATAAAAAAGTTAAAAATAGTGTTTACACGATTAACGTGACTTTTCAAAGTCTGAAAAAGGTCATATAAAAAGAGCGATTGAGAAGAGCGACAGGTTAGGTGAGATAAATGTGATTCAAATGATGATGATGAATAATGAGGTTTTGGTCTCCCGTGGAAGGCCGTGACATGGCCATTAAAATATTTCTTATGTCATAAACGATTCCTCCCAGATCTGCAGGTAGCACCAAGCTGCATTTCAATTCAACACATTTGTTCCTTCCCTTATCTGGATCCGACTAATTGGTCTCTCACTAGCTCACACCACCAAAACATCTCTCAAACCCCATTAAATTTAAGTGTCGATAGACGAACAGATCATACACGACGACTTTAACGCCAAATAAGGAAACTCAGCATAATCTAAAGTGAGGAAACACAGGGTTTTTCATTTCGATATCATTTTGACCAAATAGCCATCAAATGGTCATTGTCATTTTTTCCCTTGAAGGATAAAATTGTCCTTCATTTTCAACCTACTAAACTTTCAATTTCTACATGCACTCACATGACAAAAGTTGACTTCCCATTTCTTTCATGTTGAAATATTTATTATACAATTTCCTTTTATTTACATTTGCCATTTCATTATAAGTATAATATATTTATGAATAATCTAATTATGAACTGCAAAAATAGATTTTTTATTGCTAGATTTAGGACTTAAAATATACTTAATAAAAGCATATCAAAATTTTAAAGATTTACAAAGCTCCAAATTTAATATTTTAGAAAATTAATATAAATTAAATAAATAATAGTAATTGTTAGATTCGAAAAGAGCTCATAAAAATAACAGAAATCATATATTATTATTCTTAACTTTTTAAGCCATACTGAGTTAAATGAATATCATAAGTAACAGCGCAAGTTGTTCTTGAATAAAAAGTTGAATAAAAATTCACTTACTCATTCTCGAGTAGACGACCATGTTTCAGGATCTAATAACATGAAGTATTTTAAAGTACAAGACAATCGCGAATAGATGATGAGATGATTATGATTGCAGATTAACTCACAGAGTCTCTTCGTATTATTATAAATATACATTGTGTATTTACATGTAATAAATGTATCATATAGACATAGAAGTTTAAATGCGAATGAGTGACATATAATTTACACTATAATTATAAGAGAGCCTTGTTAACTTGTAAGGTATAAAGGAATAAATAGCGAATTTGAAGCGTGTGTATTGCGAGCTATGGTTTGGACGAGGGAGTCGTGTGAATTAATTGGTTGTGGTCTTTGGTGGTTTCCGGACCTGAACGTGGTTCATCATAAAATTCCAGATGCGGAACGAGTGGAGTGGAGGAAAGACGACGTTCGCCTCCCCAACTCTCCATATTTCACTTACGAGACTCTCCGCCCTCACACCTTCGCCCTCAGCATCCGCGACCCGTTCCTCCAAGACTCCGGCACCTATGTCGTCAGGGCCTTCAATACACACGGGACAGCAGAGTCTCAAACCGTCATGAACGTTTTTCAAGGTTTGTCATTTCATGTTGATTATTTATTATAATTATGTTTGACTATTAAAATAAATAGCCAAACAAATACTAGATGGACATTCATTTTTGCTCCCTACCTTCAATAATAAAGATAACGATATTTTTACCTTTCCCTTTGAACTTTTGATTAAAATTTTATAGTTTTTGGCAAGGATAATAGAAGTAAATATTATGGTTTTATGAATGTAATTTAATTTTTAAAGTCTTTGATAGACTATAAAAGAAATAGTTAAAGATATTATTAAATAGTAATTTTTCTATTAATCGTAAGATAAACATTATTTTGTGTAAAACTATTGACGTCACTTGAACTAACCTTGTGTCCTTAATTTAATTTTTATTTAAATACACATTGTCAGTTTTATTTGCAAGGGAAGAATCTTAAGATATGCGTGAAATATTATCCCTGACGATACGCTTCTCACGTTTTGACATCAGATCAACGAGGGTTGAGATGATGCACATTGAATAATTCATTCTTCCTTTCAAATTCCTATCTATGAAAACTCCCTTGTTACAATGTATGCATTGAAGTATGAAAGGCTCGCTCTATAAAGCCTATTAAAATCCAATGAAACCCGAGACGTCGAGATTCTTTGAAAAACCCACACGAGTCAACTTTGATATTGAGAGGTGCATAAGTGGAATCTCATTAATGTCATTAATCATCTGCTCCCTCGCGCCCACTTTTCTTTTTCAAGCTTCCGAGCCCACAAAGGGTCCTCGACTGGCCCAAACGAGAACTCAATTTCTCAATTTGAATATTGGGTGTCATTGGGTGTCTTTGGCAGGCGGAGAGGAACAACCGAAGGTCCCGAAGATCCTTCTCGCCCCCTCGACCCTCATTGCCCTCAAAGGAGAAAACGTGGTGTTGAGGGTGAAGACGCAGAATGGAATTGGAGCTTCTGTCATTTGGACCAAACGCGTAATCATTTCTCTTGTTCTCTCTTCCATACAAAGCTCCTTGTTCTCTTAATAAGCTCTTCTAATTCTTCCTACTTGACTCTATAATGATCTTGAATGCTAAATGGGGTTGAGAGTCAATTATTCAAATAATATGAGAATATTTAAATGGGTAAATAAAATAGAAACTATGTAATTGGAATGAAGATATATTTTGTATGCACCCATACAAAATAGGGTCAGGAGGTGCAGACAGAGAAGGCGGAGAGCGACATCCTCTCCTTTGCCATTTCCAATGTCTCCTTTGACCACATGGGGAAGTACATGGTGAGAATTGAGAACTCGCGAGGTTCAGACGCCCACGCCTGCTTCCTTTCTGTCGAAGGTAAACACTTTTCACTTGATCAGTGCAAATTCGCATAATCTCATTAGCCATCATTTAAATTCCCGCTTGGGAAGTTTCAACTATAAATTATGGACTTTATTGGAGATTTAGAATGTCACTTTGCAAGTTTATTAAGCTTTGATTTCATTTTTCATTCCTTTTTTAATATTTAATAATGAAAACTCTAGAGTTCAATGATTTTAAAAAAATTAAAAAAGCTTTTAATGAAGTAATTAAATATTTGAAAAAATTCTTTGATGTACTTTTTAAAAGTGCAAATTACGATCAAATAAACATTGAATGTTACATGAAAGTTAAGTGCTTTCCAGCTTTTGTAATGTTGAAAAGTCATTTTCCTTATCAATTTGCATTTAATCAGTTTAATATGCTCTCTATCGTCTTTTTTAAAGCTATTTATATAATATTGCATTGTTAAATGATTATTGTGTTCATCGATCACGTAATTTGTAAATTGGGTGAAAGTATTTGATTAGAATTAAGGTTGTGTAACTAACAGCTAAAAATACTTGTGATTTATTATACTGTGAGGTCATAATTGAGGAGATTTAAGCTCAATTGACACTTGAAGAATAAAAGGGTTTAATTATTTCATGTTCCCTTTACAGGCCCACCTGAACCTCCGAAAGAACCACCTAATGTGAACAGCAACGGTAAAAACATCGTTGTTTCTTGGCTCAGTTGTCCCTACGATGGTGGTTCGATTTTAACGGGATATTCTCTGGAATTCTCTATTAACGGGGGATCCTGGAAAAGACTCAAAATTGAACGGTAAGAGAAATGCTCTATATTTCAAAGCATTTATCTAGAAATGGAATGGAAATAGAAATAGTAGCTTCTTGTTATTGTTAAGGTGAGTTGCTGACTGATTATGAGTTTGAGTGAGAAGCTCATAGTTCGTCAGGAATAGAAAAATTGTTGAAAGAAGAATTAGTTGAAGGCAGGACATCTGGGTCATAGTAGGTCAATATATTTGCATGAATGCTTATATTTTTACGATTTCTGTGAATTCTAATAGTGGTTAATAAACTTTTATCAGTTTTTGTTAGATCAAACTTCAACATTATATTATGAGCTCGTTCTGATACTTTTTATTCAGGACGTTCAACAATCTAGTTTTCCTTCTTTTACACAATTAATTAAATGTTTTTTTATACAAATTTAATCGACCAATTCATAAGTCATAACTTGTGAGTTGACAATTAAAAAATTTCCAAGGTTTTGTCAAGTATTCATCAATATATTTCACAAATAAGATAATCGCATTATGTATAATATACCATACTGTATTTACTAATTGTAATGTAATTATATCTTAACTCTGCTGATTTGTGTTGAATAAATAGAAGTCAGTGGTTGTGTTATGAAATGCCTGGGCAAGAAGGAGAAACCTATGCATTTCGGGTGAGCGGGGAAAACGTTCACGGCCAAGGAGATCCGTCAGAAGTCTCAAGAGAAATTTGTATCTCGCCGTCACCGCCAGTTTCACCACCTCAAACAGAACCGAACGAAGGTTTTGAATCTCCCGAATCTCCTCATTTTGACTCTGTCAAGTCAGATCCGTATACGAATTACTACGAGAAATTGGAGGAACTGGGAAAAGGAAGATTTGGAACTGTGTTCAAGGTCTTGGAACTTAACTTTTTTAATAATATAATTAAAAACAATTTTGAAATTAATAAGCATTAAACATTATTCAATTTTAAGCAAAAATATTATTAATAATAAAAGTTTTTAACTGCATGGGTGGGATAACTGAGTTTTATAGAACCAAAATATTCTTTAAAATGATTATCTAAATTAATTCTGAATGGTCTTTTAGATGAAAAGCAAGTCAGAACCAAAGGAATACGCTGGTAAAATCATTCGTTGTCGGAAAGAAGCAGATAAGGAAAAAGTGAGAGAGGAAATCTCCATTATGAGTTCTCTACGCGATCATCCCAAGCTCCTTCATTTACTCGAGGCATATGAAAATGGTCGAGAATTCTGCATCATAACAGAAAAGTAATCAGTTTAACTATTCGTTAAGATAAACATCCAAATGAAATATGATATCAAGTTAGTTTATATTTAAATTTATAATTTAATTAACCATTTTATTTATGCTGGGTTAGTGAATACATTACATCTATTTATAATGTAGAATTGACGGTGGTGAATTATTTGAGCGAGTGACAGCCGAAGATTTCACACTAACTGAATTTGACTGTATACAATTTATGAGACAAATCTGTGAAGGAGTTTCGTTCATTCACACACAAAGAATTATTCATCTTGATCTTAAGGTTTAATATAATAATAATTCTGTATATCAATTTAAATTAAAGTTAAATTATTTAAATTAAACAACCAATTTTTACAGCTTTGTCTCTGTTGATGTTTATCTCTATGTCGTTTGAGCTTAATGCTTCTAAATATATTAATTAGTTTTCATTTAAATAATAAGTAAAGGGGTTTTGTTTCATTTAGCCCGAGAACATTTTATGCCTAAGGAAAACAGCTTATGAGATCAAATTAATTGACTTTGGCTTGGCTCAACGATGGGATTCCAAAGTTCCTCTCAGGGTCTTGTTCGGAACGCCGGAGTTTGTGAGCCCAGAAATCATCAACTATGATGTGATCAGCCCAGCTTCTGACATGTGGGCCGTTGGTGTCATCACCTACGTTCTCTTGTCCGGGCTTTCGCCATTCATGGGAGACTCGGATCCAGACACGTTTGCCAATGTCACCACGGCGGAGTTTGACTTTGATGACGATGTCTTTGATGAAATTTCAATAGACGCCAAAGACTTTATCACGGCCCTTTTAATCAAGCGACAAGAGTAAATGAGCATTTTTAATTAACTTCATTGATTATCTCTAATGAACTTGTTTATCCTTCTAATGAACAGAGAGCGAATGACAGCTGAAGAATGTCTGAATCATAAATGGCTCTCTAGTAGACGGACAACAGCCAAAAACGTCATTTTGCCTACTGCTAATCATAAGAGATTTATCATTCGAAGGAAATGGCAGGTAATGCTTGGATTGTCATTATGAGACTTGTAGGAATGTCAAAATTAGAAATACATGGCTGAATAATCAATTTATTTTGATTGACTAGAAAACTGGCAATGCAATACGAGCTCTTGGACGAATCGCAACTCTTTACAGGAATAGTTTGGAGAAGATCAAATCTGAAGAAACTATTTAAATGAATCTAAAGTCTACTTTACGAATGTTCATGATTTATAAAAAAATATTTTGGTGATTTTAAAGAATTCGAGTTACTGGAGGAAGAACAAATGCTTTAACAATTTAATGTGTTTTAATGAATATCTCATATAATATAAATAAAATAGATTCATATAGTAAATATTTATATTGAATTGTCAACCCGAGCTTAAAATATATTTGATATATTCGATTAGATACTAATAAAGTTGTCAAATTATCTCGTTTTATTTAAGTATTAATTAATTTTTTCATTCTTCACAAAAACACATCCATTGTTTAGTTAGTCTTTTATGTAGGTGAAATAATAAAATATTTAATTCTAAATGAGTATTTTAAGTAAAACCCAATCAAAGAATTCTGAATTCTGTATTAAATTAACATGTCCTTTTCTCCTTTTGTTTATATTGACACTCGAAATCAATTTACACTCCGGAACAAAAGAGGATAACCTTCATAAAAATTAATCAATATTTTGTTTGAATTCACAAGTCCGTTTGATAAAAATTTAATTTTAAGATTGCACATTTTTGGCCTAGGTATTAAACTATAAATAAGATAGACTCATTCATTGATGGTTCATTTACACTTACCTCAAACCTCTCCTCGCTACTCTGCTCTTTGAACAATAAATTTATTAAAATCATTAAGTTCTTTATTGCATAGCTATATACATTTCATATAGCCACATTAATAATGGTTTCAGTAAAGTCAATTAAAAATCGCAAACTTATTGAAAAAAAAGATACATTATAGAATTTTATTCTGAAAATAATTAAAGATTTTACCTTTTTAAATTGAAATAAAAAACATTTTAATATGACTTACTCGATAGTGAAATTTGAAATATTTTTAAAGAAACAAATGCGATTTTTTTACTATTTGAAATTACTCTATTTCAATTTATGGGAAATAGATAATGGGGAATCGAATGAAAGGAAACTCGAATTAAATTTTAAACTTAACACCTTCGTTTATTCGACTTACTTCATTGCATCAGCACATGCAATTTATGTTGCTGTTAAGAACTTTTTCTCTGATCAGCAACTTAATGAATGGCTCGTTTGTGTGATTTATGCCATTTGTGTATCTTGGAATATCTTTGCACATTTTTCCATTTATTCAAACAGAATTTATTTGCCACAGGCATTATCAAATCTATTGTATGTGAATTCATATTTTAATGGTAAGAAACGGTGTTTAATGTCATTTAAATTATTATTTTGGGGTAAAACTAAACAATTTAAATTGTCATCTTTCGGCAATCTTAATAATTCAAAGAATTATTAGTTTTTGATATTGTGTAAAAAGGTCGAGCTTCTAAGTTTCATTTTAATCTTTTTTTTTGATAATATATAATAACGAAATACCGATACCGAATATCTAAGGATAATTTTGATAATTGATAATTAGAGAGCGGACTTCTATGCCCTATCAAATGCCATTATATGCATGCAATATGCAGGGCAAAAATGGCCAAATATGCCGTTATTGCATATGCATATGCACATGAAAAACATGCAAAATCTTATTTTTTGTATATCAGAAATGTATTTTTATTTAATATATATATGAAATTCTATCCTAAACAAAAGAAATACTAAGGGATACAACCTTCCTAAAGAACTTTCACGGGGTGTACTCTCAAATGGAAATACTCACCGGAGTACTTCTATTCAAAAATTTCCTCCAGGTAGGAAATATTATGCATCTAAATTGTATCTTGTTGATTTTCCTTAATTCAAAGTGCAATAATATTTAATATTTATTTCAATATCCTGCTAAATTGAACTTTTAATTTTAAAAGATTAAAATTATATTTTAACTTAATTTTCAGAAATTCATATTAATATTTTTGAAAACGGAAGGATAAAGGTCTAGATGGAAGAAATTCCACTTTTTTTTCTTGAGTACTTCTGGAAGTTATTTCATTTGATATCCTTCCAGTACCTTTGTAAATATAAACTTACATTTAGAAATCATAAAATTTTTAATGATAAAATAAATATATTATACTACTGTCTACTAGCCTAGTTATACCATAATACTTTCAACTTTTAATGGTCTTAAAAGTTAAAGGAAAATTTACTACCAATATGCCAAATATTTAATTTCATATAAAGTAAAATATAATATTATTTAAAAAATTTTTGCTGAATTAACATAAAGAAATTGCAAATCGAAAGTTTTATTTTATTATTTCTTTAATTTTTCATATTTTATTCTCTAAAAAGTTAGAAAAATGCTAAAATATGACCGATATGCCATAACGTCCAAAACATGTCAGAAAACCCCAAAATATGCTTGACATGCANTATGCTTGACATGCAATTACAAATGTGTCTAAAGATTCCTAGTTTTTATGGATCAGTTCACTTCCAAAGTTTGAGACGATATCCCTCATTATCAAAAAACATGCAATTGCATAGAAATCCGCTCTCTATTGATAATACTTATTCAAGTCTTATTATATTTAGAAAATATTCCAAACCATAAACAAGAACAAGTTGCACAAATGTACGTGAATCCATACACAGTTTTAGTTTTCATTACTATAACTGGAATAAACATTTGCGTTAATGTTTTAATATTATTATATTTCAAGCCAACACTTGACCCATTCTTTGTAAGTTCTGTTTTGGATCATGAGAACTTGATTCTCATATGGATATTTGCTCTGAGCGACATTTACAGAACTATTTTAGAAGCTTCTAATTACACTCTTTGTTTAACGATCTATATCATTTATCCTGAAATTATTGTTTATTGGCTCAAACTTCTTAAGTAATATATATATATATATAATTAAAATCCAAGCATGATAATGCTTATAAATTACTTAACTGACAGCATTTATAAACATGTAATGATTAATTTACATTATTTTCAGCATTCAGTTAGAACAGTATGCTAAAGAAGCTAATAATAATTGTATTAACAAGAGCAATGATGAAAGGCCTCAAAAAATTCTTCTTTATTATAAAACCTTACAATTGATAAATGAAGATTATAATTCATTCGTTTCAATGTTGAGTTTACCTTCTTCATTCGTTACAGCCGGAGTTCTTCTCATCATCATCAATTTTACTTTAATTCGACACATAAACGAATTGAGCATTGTGATAATTACGCCAGTAGTCGGAATGGGCCTTTCATGCATTCTATTCTTTACACTCATCATTAACAAAATCTCCAAGATCAATGAAGAGTCAGATAAGTTCACTACTCATGCCAAGAAGTTATTTAAAAAGGATGCGATGGGAACTCAAAGTCTTGGTGTAAAGTTGAACAATGTGCATCTCATTGTACCAGGCACGTTTCTACATGCTGTTAATTTCATTATTGAGAATTCTGTGAATTTTCTCATTATGTTCCCAGCATAAATCTTTTAAGATTAAACAGCAATAAAGTGCCTAACCTAATTTCTTGTATAAACAATGCATAACACTGTTTAAAGTAAGAAACGTAATTTCTAAGTTCTGTGTGTTTTGTGAATAATTTATATTGTCATAAATCACAGTTTATGAGAAAGTGAGAATTTTTTGCAAAAACTTATATCTCGCGCACTCATTGAATATAAAGGCCGGGCTCTTTTGCCAAAAACTCTTAATTAATTTCATCATTAAAGTCATTAATGTAAATCTTGTCTGTTTGACTGCTTGTCAATTTCCCTGCGACCTTTTAATTCTCAACATTAACATTTATCTAAGAATTTTATTTTATGCCAAAAGCTAAGAGTAAAGTTACTTTGCCAGACATGAAGACAAAACCAAACAAGAGCAAAGAAACCAAGACGAATCAAAGCGAGAATAAAGATAAAGATTCAGCCGAAATTGGCGAAAGTAATTATAATGTTTCATTTTTTAACATTTTAATTTGTAATATATTTCATGAAGTACTTACTGCCCGTTATTATTAATTCATTTATTTAAATTTTTTCATTTAGAGCCAGACAAATGGCAATATTGGACTGCCGGAAGTTTTGCCTTTGTCATGCTCATTATTGGTTTGCCTCTTTGGTGGTTGACAACGACGGTTGAGCGAGTTCCATTGCCAGAAGAAATGACGACTTTAAAGAGCTTTTTAGACGAAAATATGAAAATCACAATTAATATTTATCTCAAAGGGTTCTCAGCTCCTCCCGACATTCTTAACGGTTATTTTAATTTCAATTCCTAATAAGGGTTTAAAAATTCTAATTCATCAATTTACTTAATTGGATGTAATTTCATAACAATGTATTTATATAATAATTCTTTAGATGGTGATGATTATCTCGCCAATTACATTTTACGCCCAACCACTGATAAAGAAATGAATTTCATTTACAAAAGCACTGACATTTACGAAATTGACCAAAAATTCTGTTTGGATTCTGACATTAAGAGCGACCTTCATTTATTTTATGTAGGATTTTATTATATTTATTACCTCAATTACATTTACACATTGACATCTCTTATAAGAAGTGTTTTTTAGATCTTAAACTTGATACATGTAAATTCCAATTTGACGCTTTTTATCAGGTTGGAAGAGCCGATCTTTTAAAAGAACATGGACAAGGAATTATTCTTGGAAATTGTCGCTCTGCTTATTATATTTCGAATTCAAACAAGATGAATCCAACCATAATTTCCGATTTTATTTCAAAGTTCTCTCGAAAAGATATGAAGAGTGAAGAGAATGCCAAATTGAGTTTATCATTATCAGCTGGATACGACATTCTTCTTTCGCTTCTTGTTCCAGAACCCGAAAAAATGGATTCCAACTGGGAGATAGAAAAGGGCATTCAAAGTAAAAAAAAGTAGATATTTATTTAGGAATCTAAATTATAATTAAAATTGAATTCTAAACTCGCGTTTTTGTTTCAGAGTATGTTGATCCTATTTTGGAAAAACTTAGCGTTTTTGCTGAGTTTAACGTACGATCTCAAATTTTATACTACGTGAATTTGAATATTAATCCGCGATTCAACAAAAAAACAAAAATATATGAAATTCCTCATGACCAACTTCCACTTGTCATCAATCCAGTTGAATCAAAATTGAGTAAGCATATTTTTTATTTAAGATAGTATGATAATAAGATAGTAAGATGGCTCGATAATTATGGAACATAATGATTGTTTCATTTGGAATGTTTTAGCCTCGTTCGTTTCTCAAAATCCAGCTCTAAATTTTTTAATCTACATTGCACCTTGTGAAGAATTTCCATTAAATGTTTTGGATAGCAATGGAAAGCCTCTTCAGTCCAACTCCTTTTTGGTTCCTCGTTGGGGAGGTATGTATTCACAAATTCGAAATAATCAATTATTTACATCTTACATAATATGCAAATTATGCAATTATGCATGCATTATCAAATTAGTAAATAATTGAAACAAAGGGGTAGGATATTATCATACCGTCCTTTCAATTTCAAGGAATTCAGATTTACAATGGGCCTTGTGACCAAAATCATACTGAAATTCAACAAGTAAATATGAACTCAATTATGTCCGTCATTCTTACACAACTTCGAACTCTAATTGGACTTCCACAATTGGTAATGCTATATTTTTAATATTGGCTTTTACACGTATTGGATTAATACACTACAATTTTTATATGAACTAATTTTTGTAAATAGTGAAAGTTATATAGTCAAATAGTGTTTCCTAATTTTCAAGTTGACTTATTCTTACAATTCGGTATTTTGATTTTATTTACAGGGCAAAAATATGAAAGTTTTGGAATTTCGTGGCTCGGCTATAAGAGACTGGGAAGTGGATATGATTGTACGAGAAAGATTAAATGCACTTCTTTCAACATCTGCTAACACTCTTGAAGTATTAATATTTAGATTTCAATCAATATTAACCGATATTTAATTGCATTCGGTCTTAATTACTGTATATATTTTACATATCTTCTTTTTATTTATTCATAGTCATTGGGAAATCTTTTGGGAAAAATCACCAATATTGTTGTTACTCATGAAGGTGAGGGAAAATACTATGTTTCATATTTTCTATTCTCTAAATTTTGGTGTTTAACGGTGATACAAATTATTGTTTTTCAGTCGCAGGGCAAGTTTTTGAAAGCGTGGAGTCTCTAAAGGCGAGTTACGAGGAGTCGAAGAAAGGAAATTTACAATCTGCTCAGGAGTTTGCAATTAACGCATTCAAGTCTTCCGAAATTGCTTTTCATCACCCCAAAAATTTAGCCCAGCTTTACTTTCCTGATGATCAAAAATACGCCATTTACATTCCGCTTTACCTTCCTGTTGGAATTCCAGTCATCTTCTCTCTTTATAACATCTTGAAAAAGGTTTTCAAAAAACAATAAGAATAATTGTGATTTCAATGTATATTTAACCTTATAAATATTCAGACAAATGCATTTTTTATTTATTAATATTAATAGTATTACATAATGTTTAATAATAAAGTTACTTTTTATTCAATTTTGTACAGTTTGATGTGATACGTTAAGATTTAATAAATAAATAATGTGTATATTGTAAGTCTTATATATTAGGTATTATATCTTTTATTTGATTGAATATTAAAACCAATCTATACCCTAATAAAAAGAAATGTTACATTAAAAGTCTTTGGATAGAATTGGCATTATACTTATGCATATTTATTAATTTAAAACATTGTCATATTATAAGTATAGATAAATGACATTTTTAAAAAGACGTAATAAAAACAATTGTATTTACAAATTCACTTTTAAAATTCATTAAGTCTGATGAGATGAACTTTTCGAAAATATATACTTTAGTTTAGTTTTTCAAAAAATAGTTATTACCGAATAAATTATAATTCTATAAATATTCATTCTGTAATTCTTGAAATTGAAAAGAATCGTTAGTCTAAATTACTCTTATCTATTGAAAATATTACGAATATTATATTTTTTATATAATATTCTCGCATCTATTGTAAAAGTCAATATTAAATTTTTTAAATCCCGAATTTGTTATAAAATATTTATTAAAATAAAAAATTAAGTAATATATTTAGGTGGTTTTGGGGGTATACTAATATTCTTTTTTCATTCAAGCCCAATTCAAACCAATAGATGATTATTCTAATTATTGAACTATTGATTGATTATTAGAGAGCGGACTTCTATGCCCTATCAAATGCCATTATATGCATGCAATATGCAGGGCAAAAATGGCCAAATATGCCGTTATTGCATATGCATATGCACATGAAAAACA
>VJMY01001144.1:0-18607 GCA_009869795.1 Neelides sp. FZ-2019 | reverse complement strand
AACCTTTCCAGACCGGGTTCGAGTGAACTTTCTCTTCAGGAACGCTTAGAAGATGAGCGACGAAACGGAGCTGGCCGAAGACTCCCCGAACGAAGAGGATCTTCCAGAAAAGTAAGTATTTTCTCGTTCACTGTCATGTATAAATTTCTAAATACATCATTGGTTAATAGAAAGTATAAAGTACTAGTAAGTAAAAGTAAAGTGTATAAAAGCTCTCGATCGTAATAAGTTTGTGAAGGCAAAAAGTTTTTGACATCATCTTACCCTGTTCAGTAATGCGACAAGTTCTCTTTCCTTTCAAACTTCCTCCACTTCATTATGAAGTGAAGGGTGAAAGGAGTCGGGAACTTTTTTTCTAATACGAGTTGAGACCCGACATGATTGCCGACAATGAGTTCTCGTCGCGTCTCATTTCAATTGAATTCTCATAGGAAATGACATCCTTCTCATCCACTTCACCTCTTTGGCTTCTCCAGTACACTTTTGGCTTCAATACACACACACATCATGTGCTGTTAGATGTTGGACGATAGTTTTAGATGTTTTTAAATGTACATGTACATAAGTAGGTATGGTAGGAAAGTTTCCTTTGGGCTCTCAATTCCTCGTTAGGAGATTAAATATTTGCGTTTCTTTTTGCCAGAAACTTTCTTGTGACAGATCTTGAGAGGCCTGTGGATTTCTTATGTTATGAGACACATCTGCTCAAACGTGCGAATCTCAGTCGGTGAATCTCATCACTCTCTCACATCCTTTGCTTGAGCAAAATGAAAAGAGTCTGCAAAGTTTAACCTCATTCATTTCCAAGTTTCTCCTCCAGCCAGAGTGTTTCAATCCGAGTCAATTAGGAAGCAATTGATACTCTTCCTCAATTGAAACGGCCTCATTCACTTTTCATGTGGTGACCATCAATCACGTTGCATCATATACGATTTCCTCGTGTTCGCCCAGCATGTTAGACGGAAAGTTTAAAACTTTGATTTCCCTTGGAACAGACCCCTCTTGCCTTGTTGTGTGAATGACCTATCCACTTCCACAAAACTCAATCTTAATTCACTTAATTTGAGACGCTCATGCTCTCATATGTATAGCACTTAAGTATGTGTGTGTACTTAGCATTAAATATTCACCACACACTTGCATTATGGACAATAATGCTGACCAGTTTACAAATCCGAAACCTTTATATTTTCATAACGTGACAAATCCCCAAGGCATGCTCTTTGAATAAAATATTAACTCTCACATGACAGTTCATAAAAGTGCCGTCGAACTCCCTTTTGCCTTCTTCTCTTTTAAATGCAAGCCAAAATAGTTTCATCTTCTCAGTTTACTACGAATTTAATTATAATGCCTTTTGTCCACATTGGGAAATGACGAGAATCAAGTCTTAAAATATGAGCATTAAAAAGACTAACAATGACGTAGATATCAAATTTCATGATTAACCTAAAACCTTGAAAGCTCATGAAAGGATCAAATCTCACTTTCATGATTCAGGATATTTTTAGGTTTCTAAATGAGAATTCAATATTCTCTTTAAAAGCTGAGCTAATGCTCCTTCCGGCCCCAGCACCTTCGATTTTGATCAAGTGATAATATAAGATTCATCTCTTTTTTCATTTCATTAGCTAGACTGGCTAATGGACGGAATTGACATTTTAAGTGCTAAAGTAGTTAGAAGGACACGTTCTCACATGCTTCATCACAATGCACATCTTCTCTATTATTCATACCTTGAGTATAAGACTCGCTCAATACTATGCAGTTTTCCTTCCTACAACAGAGAAATTGACGGAAGAATGTGAAGAGAAAAAGAAAGAGCGTGTGTAAATTTATTACAAAGGATAACTAAAATATGTATAAATATTAGTATAAGAGACAAGACATGCATGTTACCGGGCTATCGCAGTGAGTATCAAAACGTGAAAATGAGCCAAAACACTGTGTTTAATATTGGAAAAGCCAAATTATACCTCAATAGATTCATAATCAGAATATATTGTTAATAAAAACATAAGAGTTTAATATAAAGAGAAACTTCCATTTTTATGCACTTGCTTAATAAAACACGAAAGTGAGGAAGAAAGCTTAGTTTTATAAGTTGAACATTAGCAAATTAACTCTACTCAATAGTAATATGCATAATGTAATACATAAAAGAAATTCAATAAAAGCTAATCAAGTTAACATTAGATATATATTTGTAAAAATGACTTCAACCTTTGTTGTCCTATCCTAACAAAGTTTAAGAATAAAATAGTGAGGTAAGGCATGAAACAATAAAAAAATACAAGTAAACAAGCGAATCAGATACTATTGGTATTAGAGCAAACTTGAAAGACGTAATACTTTAGCCATACAAAAGTCTTTAGTTTAGAAATAATATGCAAATGGGTAAAACTATCGCCAGAGGAAATTTCCGTTCACAATTTCTAATGTACTTTGCTAATTAGTAATTAATCTCGCAAGTAGAAAGGATCATTTGTACCTATTATGCCTTCCTTCCTTTCTAATGATTAGTCATATTAGCTCAGTTTCATCTACTTATTAAATTAGAGTGAGTCCGGCGGTTAATTTTAGAATTCTCTCCCAGCAATCTTCTAATGGACTTCCTCATTTAATTACCAAGAGCTTGCTGATGAGGAAGTCGAATTATGATCATTATGAGAACACCTAACTAAAATGCAACTTCCTTCAAATACTCATTTTTGAACTATAATTTTCAAATACTCAATTTTGAATCTATAAACTAAATTTTCAACTCTACATTATTCAATCCAAGAAGTCTTCCATCGAAATCGAATACGCAAGAGCCTCCCCTATAAGTTCATCATGTAATCTGCATTGTTATAAAGCGAGATTCTGAAAAAATAACGTAGTAGGATATAGTAGTTGTTGTTAGTTAAAGGTATAGAATTCGGGTTCTAATGTATTCCGTGGGGTGAGGGCGAGTGATGAGGTTGTAAGTTCAATGTTAGCATTGACAGAGGATCGACGAGTGCATGTGACAAAATTGGGGGTGAGAGGCTGGTCGACTGCGCCCCGAGCAGTTCACTTTAACTGTAAAGTAGGGCATTGGATTAGGGTGAGAATCATCCCCCTCTTCGTGTTCGCTCTCCGCCATCCCCACAGCCCACAATGGAAACTCACTCTGGGGTTTGCCGATGATGGACGAAAACCCCCTTTGGCAGTCAAATGTTCAGTCTTGACTTCGGCTTAGCTCGGCTCTACAACATACAGACGAGACTGTAGAATCTTGAGCAGAGAACATCCCTTAGGGAATTATTTAGGGTGCGTCTCTCTCCTCACTTGGCCTGAGAGTTAACTTTTCAAGTGTTCCACATTCAGAGTTCCCTCACACCTCATCATCACCTATCGAACTCCGTCGTGTCCTTTTTATTCGTCCGGGATATCACAGCTCTCATATTAAATGAGGTACAATTTTTTAATTAGTTTGTATTAAGCGAGTCTCGTCTTATAATCTTACTCATTCACTCCTACTGTTCTGCTTCCTTGCCCAAACATACGAGCTAAATGAAAGAAATCACATTATACACTTGTATCTACACGAGCCGTCTTATAAATAGTTACAATCTTTCTTCCTCTATTTTTATCTTTTTTTGCAAATAGACTTTAAGTTGGTTTATTAGGAGTTCCTCCTTTACAAACGTTCGTCCAAGGAAAATTGCGCAATATAAATAATACAAATTGTCTTGAGACACACACCGTATGTTTGACATCTCATAAGCCCCATTGACTTTTCATCCCTCATTGTCAATTGGATTTGTTGAGTTGCTAATCTCTTTTGAATGCCAAATCAAACATTTTCAAATGTGAAAGCCTCCATTTACTTCGTGATTTAACATCGGACACTTATTATGAGCCTTTGTCATTGCAAGTGTTGCAACTAAATCTTTCGTTCAATATTATTAGTTAAAACTATTTTGGCATTGAGTCAAATAAATTTACTTTGTTATCATTTATTTTGATTATAATAATTTTCAAATTGAGCTCTCACATGTCAGTAAGGAACATTCCACATTTAAAAGCTCTGGATTTTGAATAATGTAAGATAAATTTAACATACATGGAGAGGAACGGGACCATTCATATTTACATTGAATGTAATTATACCCACTACGCAAATGAACACACGCATGTACACTTGTGTGTACAATTACCATTACCAATTGTTTAAATGTAGGCAGTATAATTAATAGTTTTATTTTCCAATGCTAAGAATATTTCATTTCCATTTCAAATTAAAATAACTAACTTTAAAGTGAAATGGCTTTAGTGAATTTTTTAGTAATTCATAGTAGAATAATTACGACATTTTTTTCGTGAATTGTCCCTCCTTTTGGCTGATGTTGTTGATCGAGTCAAAGAGTCAATAACTGAATGTTTATTAAAGAGTTCACGAGGCTATTCGTATTCCTTAAAAGGAGCGTCAAAACTGCAACCTTGATTCCCTCAGTGAGTTTTATATCCCTATTCAAAGTGCAAGCTATTGAATTCAAATTATAAAAGCATTTAACGGCCATTGAATTTTTCGCTCTTGAATGTCGTTCGTAAAATTAGGTTGTTTCTGTTCAAGTTTCTTAATTATACTTTGACCTTTGCAAGTAGTAAATTAGACATTAAATATATGAGCCTCATGCATCATCTCTTCCATGATGAGTCTCAATGAACGAATAGTTTAAAATAAAATATTTATGAGAGTGTGAATTGTAGATGAGAAGATCTACAATGCAAAGGGACTTGGATTAGATCACATACGATGATCCATCTTTATGACTAAGCCGAGCCTGAGAAAATATATTCTAAACCAATGTCATTTCAATTAGTGAAGGAGCGAAAAAGACTTTTCATGTCTTCTCTATAAGTTCTCTAGCTTATTTAGACCAAATAGTCGTTGAATCCCAGTAGTAAGATAGTTTAGTAAGTAATTTTTATTCATTCTCTTCTTTCTTGCATGTATTCAATAGGGTCGAAATGGTAGCGCATATTATCTTTATTGGATAAAGACTCGATGTGAATTGATGGTTCTTTTGAGTGTGGGGAGTCTCATTCTTTTCCTTTTTTCATTCCCTCCTGAATTGGAGGAAGAGAAATCTCATCACTAACTTCCACACATTATTCTCTTATTTCTGGAATCCCTGAGGAGTAGTGAGGAACATATAGGAATACTTTGATATACGGGCGTAGGAACCAACGAGGGTTTGAGTCCAATTGTGCACGGAATAAAAGAATTCTCTTTGCCTTTTCTCTCCCGCGTCATTGACCGAGTAAGTTCAAAAACACATTCGTGCTTAATTGTAATCGTCGTCGTTGAAGATTGATAGACGGAATCGAAATGTCTTAGTTCGATACATCTCATGCATTCGAATGATAGGAATTGCAAGGACATGGAAAATAATACCTTCATTTTATTGAATGAAAATGATCCCATTCTTTCCATGTAATTTATATTAGTAGCTTTATATTAGGATTGTATTTGCTTGATGGGACGATTAATATTCAATTATTGTTTCGAACATTGGAAATACATAATTAATTGTGCAAAGTCTAAATCTTGTCAAATTACCATAAATTGACACTTTGACATTAAATGGGGTTGTAATATCAAAAGTCTTCCTGCTTCCTTTTCCGCATTCTTCTTGGGCATGATATACCAAGTCTCTTATAAGTCTCTTAATGTTATAATAATGAAAAGTTCAGGTACATTAAAGATTACTTATATTTATTATCGGATACGAGAGGGTGATTTTATAATTTTGTCTGTGCAGGCAGCACATACTTAACAATGAGATAAAATAATACATGGTGTAAATGAAACAATTTTACAATTTGTTATGTTGATAAGCTCAAAGTCAGTTAGCGAAAATATGTATAGTTTTAATTCATTCTTAAATTGTTCATTTAATCGCTAACTCCTCATAAGAGAAATAATAAGGAAGTGGAGTTGAGTCAACAAACACTCAACACCTTGGCTAATAAGTAATATTACATTCGTTCTAGTGCATCTAATTACCATTATTCATTCTAACTTATATCCCTAGTTTATGCACTTTTTGTTGAATAAAATAAAATTGAAGTTGTTGTTTTCCCACACTTCATTAATAATATACATTTACCAAAGTACCTTCTCCAATCCATCTTATTCTCTTTAATAGTCTAGAACAATCACTTATCATAGTTTCTTGTACCATGAAAATGTATACCTGAGGGATTTTTTTTTGATTATTTCGCTAACATTTAGTAAGTTCGTATTGGAAAATTGAAAAATTGAACGTAATGTTATATTTAATAAAATAAAAAGAGATAATTTGAGCCAATTATATAAGTAAATAGATAATACCGATCATTAATCTGATTTTGTATACTTAACGTATAATTCATTCAAGATTTGTTTGAAAAGACATTGAATACATTTGTAGTTGTAAAATGGTAATATAAAATGTCGAGGTCTAGGTATGTAAAATATCTTATTGAATGACAAGAGCAGCTTATCGATCCAACTTGATTTAATGGTGAAGTTGAGTGAACTCAACAAGAAACTCATCTATTATGAAAGGCTTTCTCCTTCGAGACAGCTTTGGGGATAAGGAATTTGATATTTTGGAAAAATGTCATTGGGGACTCGTCATTGTGCCGTGGATGGGCAAGCGGCCGGTGGATGATTAGGATCTTTGTAGTTTGACGTTTAGTTCTGCTCTGAATGAACTGTCCCCTAATCAATGCTTGGTTGAATTTCTTTTTGCAGAACGAAGGAAGAGGCGAGCATGGGGAGCAAAGTCGGGTTTGCGTTTTCGCTCGTCCTCACGAGCATCTTTCTCATCGCCTCCATGGCCTTGGTCCTCTTTTGGGTGATCATGTACAGAGGAAAGTTCGCATGGCAGGTAATTAATATTCACGTGTTGCGAGTCATCCGTCGCTCTTGTGAGCAAGTAGGGCTGAAATTTATCGCTTTTCCTTAAATCTCATTTGAATTTCATTCCCAGGATAATCCCAAAATCGAGTTCAATTGGCATCCAACCCTCATGGTCGCCGGGTTTATCTTCTTCAGCGGCTTCTGTAAGGCCATTTGAATGGACAACTTTAATAAATTATCATTTATAATCATACCTACTATCATTTGAATGTCGTGGCGATGAGGGAGATGATAATGATGATGACTGTGTTCTTTGTTCGGGTTTAAGCGATGCTCTTCTACCGGATGATGTCCTGCTGTCGGAAACTGATAGTGAAGCTTCTTCACACCATTTTCCATTCTCTCTCCATTGCCTGCATTGCCATTGGATTTCTCACCGTCTGGGATTCTCACGAGCTCTCGAACCCCAAGATTCCAAACTTTTACTCTCTCCACTCATGGATGGGCTTGACGACGATGGGCCTCTTTGCAATTCAGGTATAATAAAAATATTAACGAGAGATATCATAAAGGTCATAAACTTGGAAGTGTGTCAGCTAATTGAAAATCTTTTTGTACTCAATTTTCGCAGTTCGTTGTGGGATTCTTCAGTTTCCTCGTTCTCCTTTGCTGTGAAGGGGGAACAGCCGCCTGCCGTGCCGCTTTGGTCCCGACTCATTCAACTTTTGGCCTAATAACTTTCATCATGGCTTCAGCGACCGCAGTTGCTGGATTGACTGAAAAGGCAATTTTCGAACTCTCGTAAGTCATTTCTCATTTTTATCAATTCATTAAATTTCCCTTTTCCTTTATTATTTTAGTAGTCATTTTTACTTTATTATTAATCGGAAATTCTAATATTTTTCCTTATTTTAATACCAAAAAGGCATTAATTTACTAATGAAGAATTACAATATTCAAGTCAATTTAGTCATTTAATCATTTAAAATAGTGCATATTTTAATTATAGTTTTAATAATTTCCAAAATGATAAACTAATAGGAAATCCTTATTTTCGTCGTTTATTTAGAGCTGCCGTGTACTCGAAGTGGAGTAGTGACGAAGCCCTTGTTATAAATGTATTAGGCATCGTACTTTGTGCGGCCACAATATCCATGGTCTTTGTTTTGAATGGGCGAGTGATTAGGCATGTCCCCATGCGGATGACTTATCATACTGACCTATGACCAACCAAATAAGCAATTGCCTCTCATTGCTAATCACGTCGAATCTCTCAGCGCTCAACAATCGAATATTTCCAATTTGCTAAATTAATTCCGCTTCCTCAAAAACCGTTTGTTTCACTACACTCCGCTGCTACGAAAGATTTGTATCTTGACGATTTATGTTCATGCTCCCACACACCGACTCGTTTCACTCATGCACACTTACATGCTTATCTCAATTAGAAATGCCTCTTGAACAACTTCATCGTGTACAAATTTGAGTTTCCTTTTTTGTAGAATTTATTCGACTCTCTTTATGGTGTTTTTATAAGTTTATATAAGCAGTGTGTCATTCATTTGTCTCAGCCGCACCGAATGTGTTTCCACTTTAACTAAATTCATTTATTGTTGTTTGTTGAGATCTTTCTGAGAATCATGACGTCTGATTTTAAGTTTTTGCTTAATTTCAAAAAATGGCTGAATGAAAAATTTAATCAATGCAATCCACGTTTTGTCAGCAACATTATATATTTTCTTATATTGTGCTTAAATGACTGAGACAATGTTTGCGTGGTACTAATAGTACTATTTGTAAAACCTTTATATAAGAAAAGTATATTATAACCTACATTAATCATTATTAAATATATCTATCAAAATATTTTAATATTATAAGTGCTAAAAGTTAAAAAGAATGAGTATGTGTAGTCTTTATAAATACATAGTATGTTTAAGTATTTAGAATTAAACCTCTTTATATTTTTCGCTTTGTGCCATCTCTAGCTTTGCTGGCTTTTGGAATTGTATATAATATAATCAAGCTTATTGCTTGAGTTTACATAAAACACATTAATTTATTATTTTTTATGGTAAATGCTTTCCTCAAAATTGGTCTGGTCATTAATAATCTTTACGATATTTTTGTTTACTAACGTTTATTGAGCACAAGGAGGCTCGAATTTTTTTTATTAGCAAACTCAACCCGATAGGAGTCTATTTATTTTTTATATATAAAATTTTATAGTTTTAATATTTATAGTTATTAGTTTGAAATGACATAAATTGACAAGAACTTCTTAGCATTCACTAAACATGTCAAATAACAAAAAGGCTTATTTTACTAAGGAAGGACTTTTGCCTCCAAGAGATTAAAGTGAAGAGCCATTAACTTACGGGTGCTTTTAATACAGATAAGATTTAAAGAGCAAATAGTAAATTTAACAAAAAAGGTTCGTCGATAGTTAGTTAATTGAGATCAAAAATGAAGTTTAAATTGAATTTTGAATTTTCCATTTTCAAGGAACAACTACCGCTTGGAGAATATTGAAGCCATCATAATTAACTCCCTAGGGATGTCTATAATTGCTTCAATGATCTTGATGGTGTGGTTTCTGCGTACTAATTCGTTTAGAAGGGGCAGTGCCGTTTTGTCTGAGCGACTCTAAATTATTCCTTCAGTTTTCTCATCACCTCGGTGTGTCTTCTTCGAGCAGATGTTGATTATTACCATTCAGCTAAATTTGAGAACAATTGTTGTATAAAAATTAATATTCGCTTCTCTTCTTCTTCAACCCCCTCTGCTAAAATGTTCTAATCTCACTTTCATACTGTCGTAATTAGCTACAATATGTCAAAAGCATTTGTGTAATAAGCAGAGAGAAAGCAAGAAAAAATATATACATGCTAGCCAAATACTTTATCAAGTTCAAAAAATGAAACAAACGTTCTACGTTTTTCTAAACGAGTGCATCTGGTTATTTTAACTCTTTAACATGTCATCTTCTTTAGAAAGAAACCCAATAAACAAATACTGAATAACTGAATAGGCTATATAAAGAGAATGATGTTTACTTTATAATCTAAATGTAAGTCTAAATATATTATTGTGTTTTTGAAGAACAAACAATATAAATTTTTTGTTAAACCGTTTTTAAGTTGTAAGTTAACACTCCTACCAAGTTTTGTAAATAAATAATTTTCATTTTTTGTCTAATTATGCTGTGAATGTGTACCGAAATGTATTATAAATAAAAATATTTTACACGTAAAAATGATTAAAAATAATGCAAAAGAAAAACAGCAGCTTTTGATCTTTTTTGAGTTTGCTCCGTTGAATTTTTGACATTTTAATAAACTAACAAGATTACTTAAATGATTAATGAATGCTTTGATGTCAGAAAACTAGTTGATAGGCTTTGTTAATGAAATGAATTTTGTTTTTGGTGTGTTTTCCTAATATATACAAGACATTATAAAATATATAAAATATTATTATATTACTATTTCATCCATTGTAATGCAATAAATTTTGTTTTTATTTATATTGTATGGAATTCACCTTATGATGGATTATTTATTGATCAAACGCACACACACCGGAGTCTAATATTAGTTCTCTATTGAGTTTGAATTCAACGGTTATATTTCATGCATTTTCATTGTCCTGTCACTCCAATCCATTCAAGACCTCAAAATAATACAAATTCACCTACAACCACGATATCATTCTTAACTCTGTAAGTCATTTCATATAGACGGTGACGACCCTTCACAATATCACCTTTCCTACACATGCCATATATGCGTTTATAATAATATAATTATATGGGAATTATATGATAGGAATAATTGTATTGGTATACTAAATAGCCCTTTAGAGTAATGACACAAACATTCTATTTACTTCCGTTTTTAACACGCATTCCAAATAGCGCTCTTTTATTGTCTTTCCTACTCCCAAGTCCAATGACTCCGTGACCGACAACTACAAACATCTCATTGAATAGGCCATGAGAAAGTCAACGTTCAGAACACATCTGCTGGTTCCCTTTATGGGGCCTTAAAAGAATTTGATGGTTCATTGGCATTAGTCTAAGTACGAGTCGATTGAGCCAATAAAGATTAACTAATTAACATTACGATAAAGAGAAAAAGAGGGCAAAGTGTGTAAATTATGCTAAAGGAGGCCAGTGGATTTGGCATAAACTGTCTCTCCCCTTTTTAACCTTCTTGGTTTGGTCTGTCAGAAGATGCGGTTTCTCAATTGCTAAATATTATCCTATATCTTATTGGAAGGGAAATGAGAAGAAGAGCATAAAAATTGCTCCAACTTCCTTATATGAAATGGCCGTAAAAGAGGAACAACAACGTCGAATTTCCAATCCCATCAGCTCAATGATGAGTGACAAGCAAAGAAGATTTTCAAATATTTGTAGATTGAAAGATAGAGGGATGATGGTTTTGTTTTCAACCAGGTTTCCCACCCACGACAAACATGTCGTCCTTACTTACGTTACACCTTTAACTACCAACGACCAAGAAAAACCTTTTCTTCCCATGGCCATGGACGAATCAGGTGAGAAGCAACGATCAAATATACTGTGAGAAATGAGTGAGGCAGTCGGGGAAATGTGAACCGGACCGGAGTGTGTGGGAAAAACGGAAAGACCGTTTTCCGGTCTCAACTCAACGGTCAAATGGTTAGGGGAGAAATTCAACGGCTGAGGACCGGAAGCCTCTATTAAGGCATGATAAATAATTCAGTTGGTTATAAGGGAATGCCGCGGCTGTGAATAATGTTCCCTTGTGTAGTGTGTCTGTCTCGTATGGTTCATAACAGCAGGGAAGACCAGAAACACTCAATGCTCATTTTCCAAAGCCGAATGTCTCATAAATGAGAGAATTCGTTTTCTGCACCCTCTTCACTTCAATTTCCAACTGGTTTTCATCTTTGAATTTTTTGTTTTAACTTTTTTATAATCCCATTTCACTCATTCATGCATAAGGAAATATCGGTAGAATCATCTCATGTGTCTGTGTGTTTCGGTATTCGTCTTCTTAAAAGCTGTCTGAGTCTCTCCAGGTTCGACAGAGGAACGAGAGAACGAAGAGGCAGAGAGAATCTCGCAGAGGACGTGAACCTCCACTTGATACAATTAAAATTCAAGTTTCCCCTTCCATATCATAGCCCTTCATTTATGTACATGCACAGCCAGGGCCGTCGGTCACGTTAAGCCCGATTACAATAAGAAAGAAGGAGTAAAAGAATGTTTGAGTAATAAATACTATTGGCTCATATCTTTTCCATAAAATCCTCCAAAGAGCTTCAGAGCTTCAGAACTTCAGAGCTTCTAGAAACGTGCGAGTTTGAAAGAGCTTTGAAGGAGCCCAAGAATCTCCTCGGTGTTAAAAGCCGAGTTAAAAGCGAAAAGGTCGGAATCATGTTTGCGAGAGAGATATGTCTGTTCTCGATTAGGCTGAAGGAGCGGATGAATTAGGAGCAATCTTGGCTCAATTTGTCTCTTTGTCCCACCCTCTGGGTAGGTTATATTGTATACCTATTTATTCTATAGCTCTGTGAACACTGTTCACTGAACATTGTTCCTTGAACAGAGTCCGAGAGGAGTCAAGTGACACTGGACGGGCAAGTTGTAAATTCCATCATTGGGCACTAATGGACCTTCCAAATGGGATGGATCTGGAAGGAGGAGAGCGAGGGAATTCATTAAGCGGATTCTCGTTTCCCTTTCGAGTCTTCTCAAGAGGGAGAAGTAAACAATTGAGTGAGTGGCCGAGGAGGAAGGTGGGGAAGTAAAAGCAATCGACTCATAAGCTGATGAGTCGTCGTGTAGTCAGTGGAGAAGAAGGTGAGTGAGGTAGACGGGACCCTCTGGTCGTCACCACCACTTTTACATACTTTACACAAGACCAAGCTGTACCTTCTTCTTCTTCTGTGTTTAGCGAAACGAGTCTCATACTTACTCGTAGTAAGTTTAAGTAAGTCGTTTCACATTATAGCTTATCCATACCTACGAGAAGCATAAGTACACTCCCAGGCAGAAGGCAGAGCAAAGAGTGAGCCAAGAAGAACTTTAGGGTTAAGTTGAAAATCCCTTTTGGAATTTTCTCTCGTACACTCACTTCTCCCTCAATTCCAATGCATATGCCGGTTTTCCATCGCGGAGAGGCAACCCAGGGGTTTTCAAACCGACCTTCACTTTTTTTATAATAGAACAATCCTCGCCTGCCTGAATACACTTTGAAGCTGACACTGCCACTGTCTACATTACCTGCTCTCACCTTTCTCATCTCCCTCTCATTCCCTCTTTCTTTGGTTCGAAATATTTGAAAATTTGAGGAACCTTCAACCAAAAATGTGAAGGCAGGATGGTAAACCTCAACTCTGCACCCTTCGACTCAAAACCCCGTTCATTCTACTGACTGAGGTAACCAAATATTCACATTCAATCCTTTTATAAACATTTCCTCGTGAACTTCAAACCCAAAATGTTCAACTCGTTAATATTCTCTATAAAACATTTAACTTCTATTTTGAATTCAATCTAAAATATTAAACTTTAAATATTTATCCTTCATATTTAAAATTAAATTTAATAATATTTAGAATCTTGGGCGTTTAATGGTAATATTTTATTTTTAACTTTTTATATCTATTAGTAATAATTATTTCTTCTCTATTGATGTTTAAACTTTTGCTGAGAAAAATTATTATTATTCAAATTTTATTTTTGAAATCGCAATATTTCTTATTTATGTACAGTTCACATTTTTTTAATCTTTTAAAGTTATTAGGATTTTTAGATCTGTAAAAGCAATAATATAATAACCATTGTTTTTAATAACGCTACATGACAGTTCCGCATAATTAATACACTTTAAATTATGTTCATCGTGACAGTGAAGTGAATTTAACCCAGAGATTAGAGAAAGAGATTACTTCACGCATCTTTATTAATTAGCAGTAATTGAATCTCATAAGGAAGTTTAGTGGGAGTGTTGTGAGGATCATAATATTTTCCAGTGTTTGTCTCATAAAGTTGGGGAAACAATGGGGCTGCACCAGAACTTTAAGAACTTCATGTTCCAAATGAATTTCCTCGACTTAATTTCTTAAGGTGTAATGAAGGCAATTAAGAGAGTGAAGAGCGTCTGAAGGGTTGAGTTGTAATTCCGTCCGCATGATAGATGATCTCGATTTACATAGGTATGCCGGAAAATGTAGCTTTGGCCAGTGAGATTGAAGCAGAGCAGATGCATATGTGGATTTTTTCTCCTCTTTTCGGCTCATCTGAGGAGATGATTCACAGTCAGAGCAAATGCAAGTAGGGATTTTGGCGGTCGTTGTTTTGACGGTTGGTTCCCAAAGGAAAACCTCCTCGCAGAGATTCATTCCACTTTGAAAAAGAACAAGAGGAGAGTTGACGCCCACTTCACACATTAAGTTCTTGTTCCTCATCCTATCTAGTCGCTCCTTCATTCACAAAATGTTGGTAAAATGCTTTCAATTTTCTTTCACACTTACCCTAGTGATAGTATAGTGATAATCCGTTCTTAGACAACAAAACTCAAACACATTTACTTTCAAGCACATTCTTTTGGGAGTCCAAAACGAGGAATTTCTTATTGTGGTTAGACCTTTTTAAAAAAAATTTCTCGACCCACACACTACGGCACATTATCATATTATATTTGATAAAATCCAAACATTGCGTGTGCATTTCTCCCTTGCCGGCGTCTCACACTCTCTTGTCATCTACACGAGAGAATAATTAAATTTCAAAGACTTTTATCTCTCGTTATCGCTCCAAGAAAAGTGGCATTTGACTAATAAGCTCGCCAACTCCCACTCTGCTAAGTATTCCTGACTTGTCAATATGCATATTAATAATAAAAATAATAGACGAGGTGAAGAAAGGAGAATGGAAACAAATTGACTTGTGAACTTGTGATCTATAAGGTGTTTTATATGCCTTGTCACCTCTTTTCGATAATATATGGCTCATTGGTTCCAAACTCCCTTTTTTCCTCCTCCTGTGTCTATTTGACTCCTACTAAAATAGTCCGCATTCATAAATTATATTATTGTAAGTACATAGTAAGGAGAACGTAGTTTGACAAAGTTCTTATCACGTGGAACATTCTTCAGTTTCCCTTTTTTCAATATGCTGGCCTTGTCCCCAGCTTTTGACTTTTGTTTATGAAGATTATAATGCCACATACGAGTTGAATGCATATAGTAAATAGTAGGCATCAAGTTGGTTTAGAGAGGTTCATATCATTTAAAGCCGCTTTCCTGGAATTCATCCAGATAATACGAGAGTGGATTTGTGAGTTTAAGAAAATAAATATGAAGTATTATGAAGCTTCGTTCGTCGACTCTGATAGCTATTAAAGGAGAATTGAAATTTCAGATGCTGAAGCACTCGATAAGCCATTATGGAAGCACAGGAGTTCCACTCGCAGCTCCGCATCCCCTCACGAGCTCATCCCATTCGGGGGATACGTCACTCCACAACCAAATCCACATCGACCCCACGAGGTACCTCGAAGGCCCACACATGCACTCAAAGAGTAAGTTCAAGTCGCCCGGTTCGGATTTCTCATCTTTTCCTCTTCAACTTGTTCGTTTGGATTTCTCATCTTAAATAAAGAATCTTAATTGTTGTGTCTTTGTGTTTGTGTACATCAGGCTACTTGGACCATTCCTATCCAACAGTTCACAATTCGAGCAGGGGCTACTTGGAGTCCTCGCGGATCTCTCGCGGGACGAACAAGGAGGATTTTGGGAAAAGTATGAACGGAAGCATTTATTTCTCGCCCCCGCCGCCGGTCCCGCCCCCGCTAACGACCAACCCGTCCAATGAGTTCACGAACGATACGACTCATGCCTCGGCGAGGAATTGCAACTCGTTTCGAAATAGTGTCCTCCGCTCCCTCGCTCTCCTCTCCATCCTCTCACTTCTCCTCGCCCTCAACTCTCTCATCTTCCTTCTCAAAATCGTATGGCCATTCGAAGGAGGTCATACCTTGTCAACAGGTAGAGATTTAAATTAAACTTGAATAATAAATACTCTTAATAAATTCTCATATTCCTCATTGTTAGCTCTCTTTTAAGTACAAGATAATTTAAATAGATAAGTATTTATTTATTATAAATAAGTGTTATAGTGTATGAACAAGAAGGATGTGAATCAAGTACAATAATACTAGTAGTATTCATGTTGCGTTTTTTTTATTTTCAGACGGCGGTCAAATGCAAATCATGTATGAAGTGACGTTATGCCTTTGTGCTATGAGCCTCTCCATAAATCTCTGTGTCCTCTTAGTGACTTCAGCCCAGTATTTTTTCGCAATATCAGGTATGGAAAGACTCACGTTTGCCATTTTACATATATTGCTATTAAACTGAGTGACTTTGAGAGTGAACAGAACAGCAACAGTATTAAGCTCTCAGGTTTATTATCTAATACTTAAATTGCGTGACGAAAAGAAAGGCTATGAAAAGCTCACATGATTCATTAATTGTGCAGGAACTCCGAGCGCGACTTCCTTTTTGAAAAAAGTGACAGCTACCCGGGGTAAGAGAATTGAGCCAAAGAAAATAGAGGAATGGGTGATTAATTGAGTCATTTTTAGGAATTGCAATTGGAGGATTTTTCTTATCAGTTCCGCTCTTCCTCTCAGCTATCGTCCTGTACACGTTCACTCACCTCACGCTGTCAGTCCCAGCTTTGGTTGCAACAATCTTCGTTGGACTCGCCATCATTCTCGGGGGCTCCGCAATGGTTCATCACGTCTTTCAGTGGCAACAAGTAAGTTGCTTATGACTTTTCCTCGGCTCTCAAGAAAGCTAATAAGAACTAAAAGACTTTTGTTCTTTGTAGGAAAAAACGAATAACCTTTTTTTAGATCAAGGAGTTTCGCCTAATCCAACCATTGAGCTTTCTACGCTGGTCTGACTGACTCCCTAGTGAATAGAAAGCTGCTCAACGTCAATCCTACGGTGCCAATGATAGTTAATTTTAAACTGCCGTTTTGAATACAAACTTCCACAATTTCACATTTCACTATTAGCTATGTCGATAGTCTCAATTACCCTAAGTAGTTTAATCTTGTTGAATTTTCAAATTCCAGCTTTGTACCAAACTTGTTAATGTGAATCTTTATTTGTACTTTTTATATCTTAAATCTTAAGTTATATTGTATACCTAACAATAAGTTTAGAAGTATGCATTTATTGTAGATAAGTGAATACACAATTTATTAAATCTATATTATTATATTTAAATATATAAATTAAAAATAGGTTTATCAAGTAAAACAAAAGAATATATTTATCTATCAATACAAAATATTTTATAGCTTTATATATTAATTAGTTTAAAGGATTTTTTTACAATTTTTCAATTAATGAATAGTTATTAATTATTCACTAATTAAATACATACAGATTTTTATAAATCAAATATAGAATTAATGCTTACTGATTGTTACCTTTGTATTTAAAAGACGTTTTATAAATAGTTGTTATTTATATCATGTACAATGCTTATAAAGAATTCAATAGACAATATAACGAGTCAAAACTTAACATTATTTAACGAATCTTACATACTTATCATAAGAGTTAATAAGATAAATCTACAATCTTTATTGTTATTTTGGTTGAATTACTTAAAATTAAATGCACTTACTTAATATGAAGCTTCAGTTACAAATATGAGCTTAAAGATTTTAATGAAATTTGATATTTTGATTGTTCAAACACTTCATTTGTTACTTGTTATCGCTTTTAATGAACTTTTACAAGACTTTTAATTAACTACTTAACTAATACATAAATGAGTTTATATATTTCTATGCACAAAATGCACTTCTCAATGAGCCAATAATGCAAATGGATGTGGGGTATACCTAAAAATTTGAAAATAATGTGTTGCGCACTTTTGGACAAAATAAACAAGTATAATATTTGTATAAAATAATGATTACTACATATTTATTTATATTATTGAAAAAGTGTTAGCAAAATCACATACCTATATTGTAAATGAAATATTTCAAAATACAAAAATGCATATCGACTAAAATGCAAACGTTAAATGTCGAACACTTGAATAAATAAAACTTAATGTTTTTTTTAAATCCAATGTATATTTTTAATTATTATTTTTTAAACAATTAAATATAGTTATAGTTAGTAGTTTCCTAAGTCTGACTCGTCTTAAAAAAGGAATGATAAACTTTACTGAAATTGGATTAAATTCAAGTGTACGTACGGATAAACCTAAAAAGTTAGCGAACATTTAAAAATTAATACTACCTTCTTATTTACATTTTACTAAATCATTTTTGTTAGTTTTTTCTTTCATTTTTCATATAAACATAACAATTAAATCGGCTTATCTATATCGTAATATTATATTAAATTATATACAGGGTCACCAGTTAGTCTTGTTAGTTTAGATCTACAGCCAAAACTAAAAATGCCACAACAATATGCTATACACCATTCGAAAGAGCGTCAAAAATTATATTACTGACATAATTTTCATTAAAATATTCGCATGTTTAAATATTTTAATAATTGAGATTAAAAAATGAAAGGTATTTTCTGAGATTTTTTCCACAGTAACGAGATATGGCAGGAATGATTTTCCGGAATTTTTCTATCAATTTATATAACAAAAATTAAAATTATTGAGTAAATTAATGTTTTTAAAGA